>NQII01009731.1:2144-32375 GCA_002778355.1 Clitarchus hookeri | reverse complement strand
TTCAAAATACAACAGTAAAAGACTAAATTATTGCAAACCCCTTAACCTTCAGGCGTCATATAGTCGGTGCCTGGGGACATTAACAACGACACTATAAGCCACTCTGTCTTCCACAGAGGCGATATAGCGTCAAGTAAAGCGGCTTCCCAACTGTGGGGCCTAAATACGTCAAGTTAAAGTGGCGCCCGGACGAGGGGGGCAAGGCTAGTTAGTGTATCATACATCAAGTTAATTTGGCGCACAACTGTGGGGCCTACATACATCAAGTTAAATTGGCTTACCAACTGTGGGGCGTACACAGCCTAGCGTCAACATGATACTGCCCATGGGCTCTTACAAACTATACGATGTGGCAAGGTACATCGAAGATTCGAGTTCTCCAGACACATACTTAAATATAAGTGAAAATCCCAATAATTCAAAGAATATCATTTAATGTAGTGAATATGTCGACATTACATAACTAGATTCCATCAGACTGATGCCATAGTTCGAGCCATATATCTAAGAAGCTGGCAAAACCCACAAATCATCACAGCCTGTAAACATCTAACCCTCTAATATGATACATGTAAACAGTAATTTGGTCAGTCGCACATATTTCAATGGCAGGCTGACCAATATGTTGCACGATTTTTCGCCTATGGTCTCTCCAGGTTTAAAGTGGTTGTAGTGCCATAAACATCATTTAAATTCCAGTCGTCGTGAAGAGAGCGCACGAGGTGGTTTTGAAAATATTATATAATCACAGAGAGTAGGCGAGCTTTCAAAATGAAGAAATCACCCTATGCTTGCATTTGAGAAGATGGAAATGTGATTTACGACTACCAGAAACAATAAAATAAAGCCCACAACAAATCAATACACCACAGATCACCAAGGTTTTAACGCATGCTAACAAGATTTCTCTCCCCAGTCTTGACTTCGAGATCGATCGCCATGGAAGATTACATAAGTTTCTATGTGCCTATATTTTTGAAGACAGCATGACGATAGTGGAAAAGTATGCATACCAGCCATTCCTGATGGTGCGATTTTCCACTAATACCAGAAGTTCAGATAGCTTTCTAATGAAAATATATCTCCACTTTTCCTTGCCAGTCATTCCTGCGATTCAGGAGGAATCTGACGAAAAAAGATGGATCCAATTCGGCATCGACGTAAATAACGATTAATGGTATTCTCTACCTTATTGATCGCATCACATATTTGCTCGATGGTGTCGAGGTGGAGCAGACAATATGTCGGCATAATAACCACAATGAAAAAGTACCTCTCGCTCATGACGAACGAGCTCTCTACAACGAAGAGGCAATCTGATGGACAGAAGACGACTGCAATTTTCCTATATTCCCCAGAAGAAAACTCGAGGTATACATTCCTCTAACGATGTTGCTGGTATTCTCCGAAGACTACAAACAAATTATCATCAACTGGAAGCAATCCGGTACTGCTCCTAGCCAAGACACCTGTGGATGTGATCGTGGGCATAGGAGAAAACGTGGAGGCAGTTGAGCTGAAGCTACAGTCTATCGGATGGTTATTGCTGCATGTTCAACTGACCACCACCGAACACATTAGAATACTAAATAACATGGAAGATGGTAAAAACATCGATATGACTTTCAGGTAATTTAATCTTTAGTTATACCCTGGATTACCTGCAAACCAGCACATAAACTTTGCTACCGACAAACCAAGGTACATAATCGTCAGGCTACAGACCGTATAGCAACTTAATGTGAGATTAGGCCATTCGCAATTCAATACATGTGAAATAGAAAATGTGATAATATTTTGGAATTGCGAAAGCTATCCATATGTGGACATGTACATTAACTTTAAATATCATGAGTATCTGCTGGCATATAAAATAAACACTTAATAACGAATGCCTTTAATGTGCGCACCCAGTTCTCCATACCGAGATCTGTTATTTTCAAGAGTGTCATCCACTCATGATTTTCGATGTGAGTGAACAGGACAAGCATTTCACTTCAAATGTAATCGATTGCAGGACAAAATTTACTATGCATGAAAATATTCCTGAACACACATAAGCTTTCTACATTATACTTCACGACCTGTTCGCTTCATACAATTTCCGACACAAAGTCATGAAGATACTTACATGAGTGTTGCAGAGGATATAAATGCAATGGACCGTACAAAACGTATGTTTATTCGGCTTCGAGCATAAATGGCATCTAAATTTAATGTAATATTCAAGGCTTCCAGAGCAAGAGTGGCTAAATGCTCAAGGATTTCGCAGTGCCCTGCTAAGACGATGGCATGAAGTGCATCAGCTCCTTCCCTCCTTTTTTGCGGGAACTCTTGGACGATAAAAGCAAGGAGACGAAAGACTGGCTGACCAAGTACTACAATGCATGGGAGTGGGACAAAAGCAAGATTATTTCCCATAAGTGGGAAATGTGCAGTGCGAATTACTGATGCAGTACATGCGAGAACAGATTTATATGGGGGACCCAGGCTGAAGAAATGGCTAAGCAATCTGCACAAAGAAGTGTAAATCGTCAATGCACAGTTCGAGTACAGCTTACCTTTGCTGCACAAGCTGAATAAACTTAATGACTACCAGCAGTGACACATTTGCTGCAAGTCAGAACCTGACTGGACATACATGTGAACGAATGCACAGACGGTGCAAAAGTAGTTTGCCTCATTCTTGTGTTGTGAAATGGCAGTCTGCAATCAGATGTGAAGTTTCCCGAATTGACCCGAGGCTTCCTTTCCTTCTCCTGGCATGTGCAAAGAGGTAGGATCATCTCCTCACTTTCAGTTTCTTCCAAACACTGGACGAAGATGAACACATTTCACCCACAAACATTTATACCTTCATCACCTCTGGCCACTCTACTGTCGACTACAGATACTGGGATGCTGGCTACCTATACATATACATCCAAACATGTAATAATAGCAACATGCAGCACTGGCGGTCCGAGTATTTTCCAATGGCATATGAGTCCCTAAAAGTTTAAGTGGACTGCCTGTAACCATCGACAAGTCCCATATTCCACATGAAGTCGCAGTTGCATCTGCCCTGTACCGTGGAATAAATTATCGCCTTCGCCCACGAAAATCTGCTTCATGCTTGCATCCATGCACCAGACTGTATCTTTAAACTGCCTCATGCGAGCATGAAACTTCGGTCAGCAGCTAGCATCCCAGGTCCAGCGATGCCTACAGCCAGATGACCAGATGCCGGCGAATGCACCACTGGTTCCAGATACTTGTGTCAATACTCACCATGAATGGCATCGGTGTATGCGCAACCGATTCCAAAGACGAAACGACATCCAATCGCTGTCACTGCAAAACACACTGCGACATGTATTCCCTGGGCTACCGATGCTGTTTCCGCCATCGACGTGCCTGATATCTGTCCACCAGCTGAGGAGCCAACTAATAAAGAAGAGCAAAAGCTGCAGTGTGGCGATGATGCGATGGATGGCCAAGTAGAGCCAGGCAGTGCAGCGGAGGTAGGTGGTGTTGCTGCTCGCGATGACAGACATCGCTATGACTATGGGAATGGGAATGGTGAAGCGTTTTGCAAGATCTGATGTTTACCATAATTCCTTAACTGATTAGCCTTCCATATGAGAGACTACTAAGATAAAGCAGTGAGCAGAATTTTTTTAACTAATAATTATTTTGACTGACTGCAGAAGATTGATATATGTACTTGGTTCCGAAGAATGATTTTTTTAAATAACTGAATAGAGAGGGATTTATTTTGTGTTTTGGCTTTATGGTTTATATATCTATAAAGAGAATAAACTTTTGTGTAAAACATTTATAATTTTTTTTCCTCTTAACATAAAATTTTTAGTAAGCAAAATTTTTTAAAATATTGTTTTGCTTATGTTGCACTGGGTGTATAATTGATTCAATGTAAATGAAATCTAAAGTTCATACACAAACACTACATAATCTATACGTGTGTGTAGTCTGTAACCTGTAAGGGCTCGCACAGGTGGAACTGGGAATGTATATAGGTTTTCAGCTTGAAACCTGCAGTGTTTCAGATGGGATGACTGGGTTGTGGTGGTGGAGAGGAAGAGGGTTGGGAGAACAGGGCGAGGTTAGTGGTGTAAAGGGGGAGAGAAGTTGGAAGGGAAAGGAAAGGGAAAAATTCGAGGAGGCAAGAAAAAATGGGCGGGGGTTACGGAGGTGATTGCGAGTATTAAAGGGAATGGCACCTTGCCGGAATTATCAATTTGATGATAGAAGAGCAGTGGTACAGTTCTTCTTTCCTGGTTACAACAGTTCGTGTCTTATTCTCCACCAGCGAAGTCTTCGGATATCACAGAGCCATTGGTGTCCATGAAAGTGGCATCAGCTTTTTCTGGCCGGACACCTACGACAGTGCCACCAACACTTTCTTCGGGCATGATACCATCAGAGCCATCGACTTCGCGTTGGTCGCCTATAGCAGCAGCACCAGCATCGCGGACCAAGCCAACGCCATCATAAATTCGAAGCAAGTACTGAGATGATGCTTTTACGATTAGCAGCAATGATAGAGCTGTTTTACAAGAGGCCACTATCAGTTGCAAATGCGTGTCACTGTCACTGCTAGTCGGCGGGTTTTCTTGGGGATCTCTCGTTTTCCCTGCACTAGTATTCCGTCGCTGCTTCACTCTCACCTCACTTCACCCTCATCGGCTTTCAATACCTCGTTGTAAATAACCGCCCAAATCTCGTAACTCTATCTGATTATGTTTGCCATCTATGGGACTAATGCCATGTGGGAAGTTCAACCTTGTGATGAATTCAGAAGACATTTTACCAAAACTCTTCAGTGGGTCGTGGAAAACATAAACATACCGATTCCATGTGGTTATAAATAGCAATGCACATGTTCTGTATAATAGGTGTGTTAATGTTTTCTATTAAAATTTCGTGAAAAGAAAAGAGAATTGTACAACCATCATACACTTTTTTATTTATTCTCAATGATAACTTTCTACATAGTGGAAACATAAATATGGTAAAATGTTAAAGACTCAGCTGAAAAAGTTGTTCTTCTGTAAATCCGCAACATCCTCCCCACCTTGGTCAACCTCTAGCGGGATGACCAGCTGAATAGGTCGACTAAACTAGGTTCCATCAGGTTGGTGGAGAATGATACCTCTAATCTTATTATCTCGTCCATGTCGTACTTATTTTATCCGTGCTCTCTTCCAAGTGTGTCTGGGTATATAATCATCTTGAAAGAGAACGATATCCCCATCTCTGAGTTTGTGTTGTCTCTGTTGTCCTTTCACTTCGTGATAAATATTAAATAAGAAAAGATACTCTCTTTTCCAGTGTAGCCAAAAGGCCTCAGCTGCTCTTTGTTTGTGATGTAACTATCTCGTGGGATATCTTTCAATTAATTTTCCTGGGCCATTTGAGAAAGTTGTCAGATTTTCATCATTAAGTAAGTGAGCAGGTGTCAGAACTTGATTGCTGTCAGCATCCTGGGTTAAAGGCCTTGAATTTACGGCAGCTTCAATTCTAATCAAGATTGTGTTTCAGCTTTTTTCGTCTGTCTGAGATCGTCCTAGTACCTTCCTCAGTTACTTTTTATATTTAGTGAAACCTATCATCCTTTCCAAACATACTTCCCACCAAGCTGCCCATAAAACAACGAATTTCGAAGTAACTCCGTGATGTGCACAGTAGTGTTGTATTTTACAATCTTGCATGTAATTCAAAATTTCCTCCATTTCCTTGGCTGCATGCAAAGTTGTAGCATTGTCNGTTGTATTTTACAATCTTGCATGTAATTCAAAATTTCCTCCATTTCCTTGGCTGCATGCAAAGTTGTAGCATTGTCCGAATATATTATATAGGCCAGGCTACAGTGACCAGCAAATCTTTGGATTGTCATAAGAAGTCTGTCTGTTGAAATATATGTTACCAGCTCAAGATTGATGACGCAAGTAGTGGTGGGTGTGAATAAAACTATGTAGGACTTCTTGGTTTGCTTTCCAATCGATAAATAGTGGATCAGCGAAGTCTATCCCAGTAACTCCAAATGGTCAAATAGGTCGGACTCTATATAATGGTAGACGAGCTTCAATTTCTTCGAATCTTTGATTATGCGCTATTTTACACTTGTGAAGGACATTTTTAATAGTCTGCTGAGCTCAAAATCTAGTATTAATGGCATAGTTCTGTCAGCCCAATATTGACCCCTAAATGATGAAATCTGTTATGTGTCTGCATTATTAGTAATTGTGTGAAGTGATGAGAACTGTCCAGGATAACGGGATGTTTCTTTCTCATTGACACGGCTGCATGGTGTAGTCTTCCTCCCAGTCTGATGACGTCATCCTGTAGAAAAGTATTGAATCGATAAATTGGTGATGATAATTTCAGTGTGGTATTTTCTCGTAGTGTGTTTAATTCAGCAGTTAAACATTCTTCTTGAACTTTATGGATCCAGTAGTTCCGAACATATTCCATTTCAACAGCAGGCAAAGTGTGTGAGAATTTCCTTTTTATCTGATGGCTTCTATGAACCGGAAGATCCAGGCAATGACATGCAGCAAATTCCAATAAAATCTGAGAATATGTGCATTCAAGAGAATTGGAGGTGTAGTAATAGCAAACTCGAGTTTGGGAACTTCGGGTTTCTGGCAGTGTTGTATCTGAGCTATTAATATCTGAAGGCCATAATATGTATTCTTCAGTAAGCCAATGTGGTCCATTCCACCAGTGGTCTAGCGAACATAATTCGTCTGCTTCAATACCACATGTTANTCTTCAGTAAGCCAATGTGGTCCATTCCACCAGTGGTCTAGCGAACATAATTCGTCTGCTTCAATACCACATGTTATGTGGTCTGCTCGATTCTCCGTCCCTGGGCAATTTCGCTATTTACTCATAGTTGTATAATGATGTATTTTTTTGATTATATTACAGACAAATGTTTTCCACTTATTGGGATCGTTGAGTATCCATCCAAAAGTTATCATTGGATCACTTCATCATGTAGCTTTGATAATTTCAAAGTCTGTTGCTGTGCGTAAATGATCAGAGAAAACGATGTCTCTTTACCTGGGGAGCGATACAACTCTTCTCCCGTTTTAAATTTGGTATAAGTTGTGGAATTCTTCAAGATTAGAACTGTTTTTGGCTGTGAGTGTACGATTCTATTTCTCCGTTATAGCTATAGTTTCTAATTGCCAAATTTGTCGTATCGTTTCGTCGGATAGGTGTGTAGTACTATCAACACTTTTATCATTGGAAAGTTGTATGTGCTGAACGGTTACTAGGTTCACTNTCTTCAGTAAGCCAATGTGGTCCATTCCACCAGTGGTCTAGCGAACATAATTCGTCTGCTTCAATACCACATGTTAGGTGGTCTGCTCGATTCTCCGTCCCTGGGCAATTTCGCTATTTACCCATAGTTGTATAATGATGTATTTTTTTGATTATATTACAGACAAATGTTTTCCACTTATTGGGATCGTTGAGTATCCATCCAAAAGTTATCATTGGATCACTCCATCATGTAGCTTTAATAATTTCAAAGTTCAAAGTATGTTGCTGTGCGTAAATGATCAGAGAAAACGATGTCTCTTTACCTGGGGAGCGATACAACTCTTCTCCCGTTTTAAATTTGGTATAAGTTGTGGAATTCTTCAAGATTAGAACTGTTTTTGGCTGTGAGTGTACGATTCTATTTCTCCGTTATTGCTATAGTTTCTAATTGCCAAATGTGTCGTATCGTTTCATCGGATAGGTGTGTAGTACTATCAACACTTTTATCATTGGAAAGTTGTATGTGCTGAACGGTTACTAGGTTCACTGNTCGGATAGGTGTGTAGTACTATCAACACTTTTATCATTGGAAAGTTGTATGTGCTGAACGGTTACTAGGTTCACTGTAGCGGTGGATCTGTTTCCACTAAGGATCCATCCAAAGATTGTTGGAAGTATGACTAAGTATGGCGAGAATTTGGTTGGTTGCTCAATCTCCGTAATTTTCCAATATTGGTCTCCACTAATATAGATTTCAATGGGTTGTTCAGGTAAACTGTCTTTAGGATCGGCTAATTTTATTTTACTGGTGTATAAATAGTATTGATATATTGTGGTATATCTGATTGAGGTATGAATTGTTACTCTCACAGGATGTAATTCTGAAGGTGGTATTTGTGCAAAAACCTTCAACATTAAATTCGATTAGCCGTCAGGGACTTGTGTGTTTGAGGTTGATTCAAATGTGTTCACTACCAATGTTTGGTTGTCAGTGACCTGCAGTTGTAATTAATCGACCAAGGAGGAATTTGATGAAACTGGGTTGGCTACCAGCACCTAGGATGCATCTCACGAGTTTACTTCTTCCAGTAGGTCCCGTTATTCACACTCGAGCAGTGTGAAGATAAGTGAAATTCGGAGTTTTTATGTACAGTTTGCCTACTGAGGTTGGTAGTGAGGTATCTTCANAGCAGTGTGAAGATAAGTGAAATTCGGAGTTTTTATGTACAGTTTGCCTACTGAGGTTGGTAGTGAGGTATCTTCAGTGCAGATTAATATATGGTGTTGTTTCTTACACCTTATGTCCTCGTTTACGACATAAGAAATATCTGCTTACGTTTNGTGCAGATTAATATATGGTGTTGTTTCTTACACCTTATGTCCTCGTTTACGACATAAGAAATATCTGCTTACGTTTTTCATTTTATCAATTCTTTCCTGGTAGTTCTTTATTTGTAGACAATCTTGGCCCCAGTGTCCTTGGTTATCACAGGATATGCAAAATGGATTTTGGATTTCTTTAGTCTTTGGTTTAAATTTTTCAGATCTATACCTAGTGTTCAAATTTAGAGTAGCTGCTGCCGGTATGTAAGTGGCTGTAAGAAAACAATTTCCTTATATTTTCTGGGAAGTTAAACCACTTTGTACTTATTCTTTTATGAAATACATCAAGCGCGATATGTTATCTTCTTGAATGTTTGATATTTCGGCATGAATAAGCCAACGACGAAAGAGGTCATCCGGAAAGGCTCGAAGGAGTTTAGATGTTAGTAATTTTCCATATACATCCACATCTTCCTCTAGTGCTGTAAGCACTTGAATCTGTCGTTGACACTCCATATATATGTTGTTCAAGTCCTCCGTTGTGTCAGAAAGTGTTGGTTGTAAATTTTGCAGGTTATCTAGATGTACTTGAATGATGCTATTTTTATCACCATAACGTGATTTGAGAATATTCTTCGTCTCTTCGTGTGTGTCGGCTGTTACCGCTATGCTGTTTACTAAACGTTTTGGTTCGCCATCTCGGTATCCGTGGAGAAATACATGTTTGTTGATCGTATATACGAAAACATTATCATCTACTAGCGACTCAAACTGTTCGCAGAAGTATGTCCATTTTTCAATGTATCCCGTAAAGGATTATAATTTAATTGTGGGAAGATTCACNTAAACTGTTCGCAGAAGTATGTCCATTTTTCAATGTATCCCGTAAAGGATTATAATTTAATTGTGGGAAGATTCACTTCGGGTGTGATCACTGGTTGAGTCGATCGCAGATCTGTATCATGTAAATTGTTCTCGGTGTTTTCCTTTACAAGAATTTTTTTAGCTTGTGAAGTGCACGCTTTGTGTTTTCAATATATTTGTTACAAATGTTCACGTCTGTATCGTATTCTGAATCATACATCAAGTCGCGAATGGTATCGTCTACAAGAGTTACACTTGAAAACTTTCTTGTAAACGACTTGATAGATACTCTATTTCAACCACCGTCGTGGTTTCATTACACACATTTATACATTTGACGAGATGTGTAATGTTGGAATGCTGAGTATTGCGTTTTCATTTTAATTTTTAAAATTGTTTTATTTCCATCTTAGGTAGCTGATATTCTTGTTTTATGTATGTAACTAGTTATTTAAATTAAATATTATTTGCGTTTCACTGCTACAAGCTACTTAATATTTTGAAGTGACTCAGTAAATGTATATAGGTTTACCAGCTCTGGATAACGAGAAAATATATTGAAAAATCTCTTGATTCGTGTCGTGATGTGATTTTTCCTCACATTCCCGTAGATTCGGCACCATTGAATGTTAATGTTTGCTATTAACATTTCGTGAAAAGAAAAGAGAATTTTACAATCTTCGTATTTTTTTATTTATTCTTACAGATAACTCTCTACATAGAGGACACATATATTGAGTAAAGTGTTAAAGACTCGTACTGCAAAATATGTTTTTCTATAAATTCACAACGAAGTGGAATTGTGCCATTGGCAATTGTGTACTGCAAGTGAAAATCGTGCATTTTTGATCCACTCCAAAGATATCTGGAAAACATATGAACGTTTGTTTGAATTTGTCTTAATAATGAAAGAATAACATACACAACACAAACATATGCATTCGAACCTACATTCACACACACAAAACCTACATGCCTTGGTATTTTCCATAAAAAACATTATTATCTGTATAACTTTTGCAACTGTTTACAGGTAAATTGTTGTACAGATGCTAGAAGAGCCTGCGTGATTTGTACAAAAGGAAACTGCAAAAAAAAAAATAAAAAAAAAATCAAAAAGTGGATTTGCAGCTACTGTCAGGGAACCTTAAATATATTTCGAGCAACTTCGCTTTTTTGCGGCCAGTGTTCTGACCTACAGAATCTAACATCGATTATTAAGAGCAAATTCTGGAGACTTCGGAAGAACAGGACAGAAGTTAAACTGATGCTACACCACAATATTCATTGCCACCGTGTAATAAACTAGAGACACGGAAAGTTGACGAAGACATGTTAATTTATATTCTTAAGAAGAGGGTTACAAAAGGGAGTCTTTGTTATTTACCCACATTCGATCCAGATACAATGTTCACGTTATCATTTTTCCTGGAACTCCAGAAATTCCCACACAACCAGTAAGTGTTAGTTAAAACTCAACTGATGAATGTAATACTTTAATCCATTCCGCACTGTATCATCAACCAGCTTCGTACTTGCAAAACTACCATTTGCCAATATCTTCCACCAACCATCCAACGTGTTTACCAACACATAGTGTCTCCAACAACATGTCATCACGGGCATAACATAGTCAGCTATCACAGGTCGTAACAACATCAACACAGACAGCAAACCCTGCACAAAGTTACACCACACAGGAGGGAGCAAATACATTTCGCCACTTGGTGCGTGAACTGATACTGATANAAACCCTGCACAAAGTTACACCACACAGGAGGGAGCAAATACATTTCGCCACTTGGTGCGTGAACTGATACTGATAGTGAACCATTTACACTTTTCCAATTGTGGAAAGGGTAATACTTTAAGGACATTCATACAAACGTTGACATATTTATATGTGACGCAATTATTATTTTAAGAATTATTTTTGTTAAAACACATATACTTCCCTTTTAAGTGTTTTTATTACACGATTATAAATCNTTATTATTTTAAGAATTATTTTTGTTAAAACACATATACTTCCCTTTTAAGTGTTTTTATTACACGATTATAAATCACACTCATAAAACTATGCCAATTTTAAAGTGTGTAACTTGATTAGACAGTGTAATGATGGCGTACTTATTTGTACANGCACTCATAAAACTATGCCAATTTTAAAGTGTGTAACTTGATTAGACAGTGTAATGATGGCGTACTTATTTGTACAGTATTGGGTTAATTTTTTATTGAATAAGTATTTGTTTATAAGTAAACAATGTAAGTAGAGTGATAAATATGAGTCTGGAGCAAGGGAATAGGTGAGAAGGTGCCAGGTGCTGACTTCTAACAGTGTCGTGTCGTCAACCAACCGTCATATTAAATCCAAGTGACCTTGACCCTGACCTCATGCCAATGACATTAAACCCAAAAAAATTCCTAACAATTGCAAAAAATAAAATAAAAATCGAGGAACACATACCGTTACTCCGCCCACCCCCGACTGATTCCAACATATTGGCCAACACCACAGTACCCTGCACTCACACTCCCAGTTATAAAAAAAAAGAAAAATCGCAAAACATCTAAAATATGCCACAAATCAAGGAACATATAACATTACACTGCCCTCCCCNCCAACCGTCATATTAAATCCAAGTGACCTTGACCCTGACCTCATGCCAATGACATTAAACCCAAAAAAATTCCTAAAAATTGCAAAAAATAAAATAAAAATCGAGGAACACATACCGTTACTCCGCCCACCCCCGACTGATTCCAACATATTGGCCAACACCACAGTACCCTGCACTCACACTCCCAGTTATAAAAAAAAGAAAAATCGCAAAACATCTAAAATATGCCACAAATCAAGGAACATATAACATTACACTGCCCTCCCCNTAAAAAAAAGAAAAATCGCAAAACATCTAAAATATGCCACAAATCAAGGAACATATAACATTACACTGCCCTCCCCCTGGTCGACCCCAAAACCCTAACAAACGACCCGCCCCACACCTACCCAAACTCCTAATCATAAAATTCGAGAAAAATAGCAGAACATACAAAATATTGTAAGAATAAAGGAACATATAATATAACCCCACTTCCCCCTCGACCAAAACACCCGAAATCAACATCTACCCTCCTCGTCACACACACACACCAATCAATACCCCTCCGAATGATAAAAAATCGAGAAAAATCGTTAAACATAGAACAATAATTCTTAAAACTGAGGAAAAACTAGCATCGATGACTTCGACCACCAAGTTGGTTGTTACCAACCATGATATTGACCACAATAAACTTGAATTCNAAAACTAGCATCGATGACTTCGACCACCAAGTTGGTTGTTACCAACCATGATATTGACCACAATAAACTTGAATTCGAAAAGACGAGAAAATATCGCAACAAATATAAAATAAAATCGTAAAACCGTCGAGGAAAAAAATTACATGCCTAATGCGAAAAACAAAGTTAGATGTGTGAGACCCTGAAGGTTCGATTCTCATAAAGNGAGGAAAAAAATTACATGCCTAATGCGAAAAACAAAGTTAGATGTGTGAGACCCTGAAGGTTCGATTCTCATAAAGATAGCAGAGCAAAGACACTCCCTGGTAGGACTACCAGCAGACAACTGAACCTCGTCAATTTTTGTTGGCTGTTTAGTCGGCAAACCTACACCCTTCTGTCGCCTTCGCTCAACCCCGAACACTATATTCCATTGGCTATATAGTCATACAATCTGCCAACCAACTGTTCCAATTAATCTTTGGCTTTAAATAAAAAATGATCTCTCCACCCACACCAATCTATTATATAGCCCATTGATCACTAGATTTCATCTGAAAACCAATTTTTCATAGTGAATGTGGTGCATGTGGTGCTAATTGTGGTGTGTGGTGCTGAAAGTGGTACATGTGGTGCTGAAAGTGGTACATGTGGTGATGATTGAGGTGTATGTGATGCTGATTGTGGTGCGTGTGATGCTGATTGCAGTGCATGAGGTATCAATTGTGATGCATGTGGTGCTAATTGTGGGTCATGTGGTGCTAATTGTGGTGCATGTTGTACTTATTGTGGCATATGTGGTGCTAATTGGGGTTCATGCAGTGCTGTGGTGCATACAGTACTTAAATGTAGTGCACGAGGATGTGATTGCATTAGCATAGAACAGTACTGCAATTTATAGAAAGTATTTTTAAAATATCACTCCAAAAAATTTAACAGCGACAAGATTATGTGTAGTCTCACATGCACACAAAATTTTAACACTCTTATACTTCAGCACTATGCAAAAAACATTGTTAATTACAAATCACTTATTAGGTTTCAGCAGCTTAAAACAATGTTTCATTTATGTGTAGAGGGCAATCGTTCATATCAATATCATATTAATTAAATATGCCGACATTAATTTCCCACCAACAAACCATATTTAATACAAAATTACCCAACATTACGACCAGATATTTCAACCATCATACAATATTCACTGCCATAATATAACATATGTAAAGAAACTGTTTAAGCAACTATCCTTACGAAATATTCCGATAAAATATTCTATAATGTGGAACTTCTGCTACATGAACCGATCATAACATCAGTCGTTACTCACAGACTACGTCATTAGAAGAAAACCAGCAATTAAAACGGCCATATCAATAGAACACATGCGTACAAGTCATAGAGCCATACCACCAGATTATCGCTACCCATACCTCACATTCTCAAAACATTCCAACCATCCATTCCTACGAAAATATTAGAATCAAATACTTAAAAACAATAACACCATGTCATACTTGTCACATAGACATGTCATCCCATCACTCCATGCATAATATCCTCAGAGACGAAATGACGTATCAATAGGTCTTGCCATCAGACCAGTAAATCAAATATACCAGCCAAAATATTCCAATCATCAATACTCGCAGATCATTTCGCACAACACAGCCCATACCATCCATTTTCAAAGAGCTTGCCATCAGTCAATACCAGAAACCCTGCAGACTGACTCCTGTCGACTGACTCCTGAAGATTAACTTATATCGACCGACTCCTGTCGACTGACTCCTGCAGACCGACTTCTGCCACCCGACTCATGCAGACTGACTCCTGCAGACTGACTCCTGCCATTTCACTTCTGCCACTTCACTCCTGTCGACTGTTTCCTGCAGACTTACTCTTGCCGATATTTTCATTTATACTTTTAGATTCATGTGTGCCAGCTCGCATACCTTGCACAGCACAGAAAAAAATCATGACACCTTCGGTGACTGAAGACGGTGGTCTTCGCCTCCCGTCTTCAGCTTCGTTGTATACGAAGCCAAGGTTTTGGTTTCATAGAGGCACTTGCGTTACATTCACGGTAAACGCTGGTACAAGCCTCCCCGAGGAGCGAGGGATGTACCGTAATCACGGACGGTGCTACGCGACAATACGGTGGACGGCGGCGCGGTAGATCACGGAGAAACGAATTGTTATCGCGGACCACGGCCATGGGCCATTAGAAAATTCTCATTAATGATTCTAGGAATAAACATACCAGGACGTGTTGGGTGGGTTCGCTATTACGAGGCAATACGGAACAAATAAAACTACTACCCATTCGTGTCTCTTCGAGTGTAGAACGAGCTAGCAGAGGCGCAACACATCAAAACAACAGACATTGCCATTATTAATAGATGATTTCGCTAATACTGGGATGCGAGTTGGGTTTACACCACTGGAAGGGACGTCACAATATTTTCCTAAAGCAATACACTTTTACAGCTTATTTAAAGTCGATCCCCCAAACTAAATTAGTTTTTATTGATTCTTATATAATTTTTTGTGAGTCTGAAAATTATATTTGTCGCATTACANCTTCGAGTGTAGAACGAGCTAGCAGAGGCGCAACACATCAAAACAACAGACATTGCCATTATTAATAGATGATTTCTCTAATACTGGGATGCGAGTTGGGTTTACACCACCGGAAGGGACGTCATAATATTTTCCTAAAGTAATACACTTTTACAGCTTATTTAAAGTCGATNATTTTCCTAAAGTAATACACTTTTACAGCTTATTTAAAGTCGATCCCCAAACTAAATTAGTTTTTATTGATTCTTATATAATTTTTTGTGAGTCTGAAAATTATATTTGTCGCATTACAGATGTGATGATTGTAGGGCAAGGTTATATTTAATCATAGAATGGAAATTTTTACTTCCATCGCGTGCGTTGCTGCCTCGAGCTGTTGTTACCCATGGCACGTAAGCCTTATCGATTTCACTGTTCACGTTTGTTTAAGGCTAATCGATATGTGGAATGAAGCTTGACTTGTTCCCTGCTGGTTGCTATGATATTTTCAAACGATAAAACTAGTCGTTTCCACTGGAAAAGGAAAAAATATATATATATACCGTTGCGGCACATTGATTTCCTTCTGTGGAATTTATGCTGCAAATGGCATTTATAAAGTAATTTCACAAACATTCACTGCGAATTAGATTTTGCTAAAATGAATAAGTCAATAATGATTACCTATTTACAGCTGATAACCAATTTTCACTTTAAACCAAAAAAAAACGTGTACGTTTAGAGCATAAGTAATTGCAGAAAATTCGAGATCCGCTTCGGTTATCAAAAGGAGGGGTGTGGCCAAAGCCATCTAAATCTCGTAGTTTCTCTAGGACATTTTACACTGCACAAACGCAGGTTTAGATATCAATCCCTAGACACTTTAAAAAAAATTCTGCCCTGTCGCTACTCACTTTTCAGAATAACAGTTACATTAATTATGAATATCCACTGACACAATAATTTCACAAACATTTGTAATATTATAAAATTATTCCATCTACTGAGAGATACGCGCAGTGGGGACTATTATTTAGTACGCTTCAAGCATTGCGGTAAGTTTCAATACCGAACCTACATTTAAAAAAAACCTTTTTTACTTTGAAAGTTTTTGTATTGATTAAAGTAATTCACGAACAAAAGCTGAAAATTAACTGATATGTCATTATCTGTAAGTAGAATGATTATGCCGTTTTTGGGGAATCGGCGTCTTGGCTTGGAGCGTCGGAACTGTTCATACTCTGTCATTCCAGTCGGCAGGCGACCAACTTGTCCACCATGTTGGAAGTAAGTGACTTTTTGCCTTTGGCCCCCGGTAACCCTTGACCCAAAAAAATCCAAAATAACTCCTAAAAATCATATAAAGTTATAAAAAATTATAAATAATAATTAAAATATTATTATAAAATTATTAAAAATGTATTATAAAAATTTGCATTTCTGGATTTCCCCCCTTACCAACACAATCCTTCACCAATGCAAATTCTATCGTGGGTAGCCGCCTTGGTTTTTCAGTTTGTCATTTTCTTACACATTGCTGGTGTATGCTATCTTGGATTTCATATTTTTCATTACCTCGGGGGTGATCGTGTGTTAATAATCGCTTTAGTCACCAAGTGGCAGCAATATCTGTTTATATTTTCAAAGTATAGGTTGAGCTGTCAGCGCCCTCCAGGTTAAATTCTATTTCCAACACATAGGTGGCGTTAAGTTCTCGATTATGCCGCCTGCTATCGGCCTGCACCAAATTGTGGCCTTGACCATTCCTGGAAGGTACTTAAATTGACATATTGAATTATTATATTTTTTTAACATAAACATTTTTATATAAATTACTTTTTAAATAAATTGGGTTTTTTTAAATAAATAAAAAGTGACATATTTTTTTACACGAAATGTTGTGCATGCAATAAAATATACATAATAAGCAAAAAATCCACCATTTTTTATTAATATTTTTTTACAGAGTCCAAATTACATATTTATTTAATCTGCAGGTCTTCAATTATGATATTTGGGTAGAACGGCTGTGGTAGAAATGTTTTGCGAAGAGTCTGCGAAAAGGTTAGCTATGAGACTCTTACTAGGAGACCGTCTTCAAGATTTTCCATCATCATTTGATTGTATAGGTTAATAGTACGGCAGGTTGGTATTGACGGTTGTTCTATCCAGTTTTGCAGGAACTGGTCTAGTCAGGAGTTAATCTGGGGCGTCAGTCTCGTCAGGAACCAGTCTGCTGCTTACCACAATACATGAATTGCTCAGCCTTCTACGAGATACAAAAATATCATAATTGAAGACCTGCAGATTAAATAAATATATTATTTGGACTGTTTAAAGAATGTTAATAAAAATGGTTGATTTTTTTGCTGATTATGCATATTTTATTGCGTGTACAGTACATTTCGTGTAAAAAAAATTTGTCCCGTTTTATTTATAAAAAACCCCAATTTATTTAAAAAAATCATTTAAATAAGAAATATTTATGCTAAAGAAATCGTAATAATTTAATACGTAAATTTACGTACCTTGCAGGAATGGTCAATGCCACCATTTGGTACAGGCCGATAGCAGGTGCCATAATCGAGAACTTGCCAACTATGTCTTGGTAATAGAATTGAACCTGAAGGGCGCCGACAACACAACCTATGCTTTAAAAAACATAAAAATATACGGCTGCCACCTGGTGGCTAAAGCGATTATTATTTCACGAGCGCCACCATGGTAATGAAAAATATGAAATCCAAGATGACGTCCTCCAGCAATTTATAAATAAATGACAGATGAGAAGACCAAGATGGTCTTCTACAGCAATGTATAAACCAATGACAAATGAAAAAACCCAAATGACATCCTCCAGCAATTTATAAACAAATGACAACCGGAAAAAAACCACATTGGTTACACACGATATAATGAGTATAGGTGAATGGTAGTGGGTTTATGGAGGAAACNAATGTTCATGTAGTGCACCAGCAAAGAAAATTTTTGTCTACAAATTATCTTTTTTTTTTTTTTTTTTTTCATTATTTTTTTGTTTTGGGAGATTGGCGTAAAGGTCACAGAAATCAAAATGTAAAGGTCACTGCATACAACATGGTGAACAAAATGGCCGTCGGCCAAACGAAAAGAAAGAGTATTTACATCTCCGACGCTCCACGCCAAAACGCCGATGTCCCAAAGCAGGTAGTAATCATTGTATTTATGTGATATCAATTTTTTTTAATTGGTATGGTGTTGTGTTATTGACCATGTATTCTCATCCTGAAGGCTGTGCAATTATATTTGTAAAATCGTATACACCATCATGAGAAAATCGTTTAAGTATTCAAGTTACTGCGTCTCGTTCTGCCATTAACATCAGTGTGGACATATTACCCGATCCGTTTTCAGTAATGCTGATAATAGAATTAAGTATGGTCATTTTGTAAATGCTACATTTAATTATAGAACTTTAGCAAACTGAAAGCTGTAACCATTAATTAAATTTTTAATGGATAAGTTCACATCAGAACACTGTAAGAATTTTCAATGATGTAAGGACTCATGTTTTCAAGAAAGTTAGTTAACTAATATCCTCTGTTGACAGTGTTTGTGTACATTGCTACAGTGAGCAAATATCATCACTTTAAATGAATGGATAGGTGCCGTCTTTTGTAATATCATCTCAATAAAAGTATTCATATTTTTAAAAAAATATTTGCATATATCTCGAAGAGTAGCTGACGTATAATTATATAAATCAAACTCAACTGATGATAACACTTCACAAAGGAAACAGGACTACAGTTTCTTTCTCCTCGAAATGGGTATCTTCTTATCTTCCTAGATAAAATAATTCTTATGCTTCAGTAACACAATTACCTTTATCTATTGCTGTAAACAAGTTAACAGAGACTGTTTTGAAATTACGTTTTTGTAAATTATTCGCCGTTCACAAACAAGTGTTATCATTTAATTATATCAGAAGAACATTCAACATTGCAAAGGTTGTTTATTAATAGGAATTTTGAAGCCACAAAATATTTATTTGCATATAAGTGAACCATCTAAGAAGTATGATTCTTGGCACTCTGGGCGGTATGTATTATAAAGTGAGCTGTGTGGCTGTGGCTGGTGAATTTGACATAATACAATTGAAATGAAAGCCGTGTGACTGCGGCTGGCATGCCTTGCATAAGTATTTTTAATGAGAGCTGTGGGGCTGGCGTGCCCGGCCTAATGTATTTTAATGAGAGCTGTGTAACTGTAGCTGTAGCTGGCAGTCTTCGGCTCTATTCGAGAGAGTGGTCGAAAGCTTTAGACACTCGGGATTGTTGAACGTACCCAAAGGTGCTCAGCAGTTACTTTAAGCATATATATTTGTCTGTTTCTGATAGCAATAATGGTATTATAGGCATATGATATGTCAAGTCGAATATATGTATTTATTATCCTATATTAGATCTTTTGTAAAGTTAAATAACTTGTTTGTAAACTTTTTTTAATTTGTACCGAAATTATACATACTGTATTGCAGAAGCATGCAAAAGTCATTCGTTCAAGTACTTCATTTCCGGTCTCCCCTCTTGATATTTAATTATTACACGACATCACAATCTGCACATTATTCACTGTCTCGACTGTTTTGTTGGCATAAATTTGCCACTCAGATATTTTTAATGTTTGTATGTCACCAAACCAAGCCCTTCAAACGAGTGGCGACCATCTGCACAAATAAGTTATAATCATGGTATGGATCAGCTTCTAACAACTCTTTTATAACCATACTTAGCTATAATTTAAATTCCAATAGAGATTGGAATAGACTTGGAATGTATGAGGTCAGCTCGGGTGATAAACATTATTTTCTCACGTGGACTTCTTGATTATCATTCCGTCAATAATCCAACATTCCGACTAATCCAATAAACTTTCAGTCTTTCCATCAAACTTTCTATCATACTCGCAATATTCCTATCAATCTTTAAATCTTTCCATCAATCTTTTGCAATATTTCCATCAATATTTTGCAATATTTACATTAATCTTCCAATCTTTGCATGGATCTTCCAATCTTTCCATCCATGATTTGCAATCATTCCATCAATATTCCAATTTTTCTATCAATCTTCCAGTTTTTTCATCAATATTTCACAATATTCCAATAAATTTTACAATATTTCCATAAATCTCCCAATATTTCAATTAATCTTTCGCAATCTTTCCATCAATCTATCGTAATATTTCATACGTTCTTCCTATCTTTCGTCCAATTTTACCATTTTTGCATATATATTTCGACCTATCTCGCAATATTCGCATCAATATTTCGTGAAATCTTTCGATTAGTCATCAACCCTTAATCATTCCATAGGGGCTTCGCCTCTGTCCACCACCCATACATATAAAATATTATTTCACCAACACTCAGAAGACATATGTACTTGACGACTGCATTAATGTATTGTATGCAGTACACTATGCATATACATATTTTTACTTAAAAATTTCAATAATATTCCTTATGCAGTTCTGTACTTTAGAAGTTGAGTGCTCATAGAACCAGTTTAAAGTTGTTAAGGGAAAAAATTATACAGCACACAAAATAAAGAAAAAACTATTATTTTATAAAACTATATGTTTTTATTATGCACATTACAATCTCAGAGGAAAGCAGTTCATCACAGCATGCGATATTATTCCTGACCTTCAGTTCACTAATGATTGAAGATATCTCTGTAATGTGCGAGAAATCTTCACATCGTTGCAAACTAATGATTGAAGACATCTCGTTAATATGCGAGAAGTCTCCAACTTGCAAAGCGGGGTTGCGACTTGGGTGTGCGACCTATGTTTGAAATTCGATACATATGAACGAACTCCTTTTAACTTGACATTGACCCTCTCGGGATGTCTTCTGCACTGAAGACCTGCAAGAACAGATATTTTTCAAAGAAAAAAATTTATGAATTTTATATTATATAAATATTTCTATTGTTTGTCAGCTAAGTTGGGTAGGGGGGAGGTGAGAGGTTCGACTTATTGCTGATAGGCAGATGTTGGAGTGCAGACGATGGAATAACGAAAGAGGAGTGGTGATGGAGGTGATAGTGACTGGTGAGTTTGTGAGGGGCTCAGGTAATGGTGAAGAGGGGTGTGACCTGCCTACTAAACAGCCAATAAAAATTGGCGAGGGTCAGTTGCCTGCTGGATGTGGTGCTGGGTGGAAACCTCCATATATGTAAGATTTTTAAAGAAATGTTTAGTAATTATTTATAATTTTTTTTATTAATATTTACATTATTTTACATTTTTGTGGGAATTCTTTGAACTTCTCAATATTAACATCATTGGTATCAAAATTATAGGTCATGGTCTAGGTCACCAACATCGAACATGGCAGACAAGATGGCCACTGGCTGACCGGAAACACAGCACGAAGATCTTCAAACTTGGTCGCCCCGCACCATTTTTCCAAACTCAGCCCAAATAATTCTACTAATCTATACGCAGGAACCAAGTGATATTTTAGTTTTAAAAATGCTGGAATAAATCCTATATAGATATGTGGTTCATGAAACATATAATGTAGGCAGTTAGACAAATTTTGGACAAAACATAAAGCGGTTATAGTGAGATCTAGGGTCCACAGTTCGAATACCGACCCGAGATTCGCATCCTATTGTCAAACATTGTATGTGATTTTCTGTATCTTTATGTGCTTATGCGCACCTGATATATAGAATCAAGCACTCTCCAAAGGCAAGGTATGGTGTAACGCCCTGAGTTCGAGACCCAAAACAATAAAAAAATATTAATTCTGTTTCGGTCTTGGAAAAGATCTGGTAATTTTTTCCAGTGTTTCGGAGACTGTTTTAGGAATGAAGAATAAAAGCGAAATGTAAGCTTTAAGCATCGGCTATCTGAGCGGGATAAGAGGTTCGCAATTCGAATATTGATTCGAGTTTTGGAAACCTTTTAAAAATGTTGGTACATTAATTTTTTACTGTTTAGTATTCATGTGCAACTGATAAAAAATTTTAAGTAATTTGTAACTCTTAGCCACAGTGTAGGGAGCTGGGTAAAAAGCTCGAAATCGTAAAAAAAAATATCAATTTTCAAACTGACTTAGAAAAAAATTGAGGGTTTTTCTGAGTGATGGGAGAATGGGAATATATAGACCTGTGATGCACACTGACACCTTGGTTGATGTTCAGGAATTGAGATGGTACCATCGATTTAGAAGCATTCTCTTGTTGTACAGTGAAGATTAATTTGCAAATACAAAGGCTTCCCTTTAACTTCAACTATTATGGACTCGCAACCTGCACCATCGCTGTCTGATTGTCGTCAGTGGCGATTCTGCAAGAGAGTTTTCACCTTCTGTCAAAATGCTCGTTGACATGAGAGAACCAACTGTACGAAGAGTTCATTTTCCACTATAAAGCACAACGACATGGTCCCGTGCAGTTTATGCAAGGTGATACACAGAAGGAACACTCCAATATCTGCAAGGATTCGTCAACTAGGAGCCAGCAATTGTTGCAACCAATACCTCTTGCCACATCAATGGATGTGATTCCACGGACGATTATGACGAGGCAGTTAATGATGGAATGAGAGACCTATGATGTGCAGTAGAGACGGTTCGTGATATATATATAGTTTCCCAAGAAATATACGAACAACAAAATAAACAATTACCAGCCCTAAATTCTCATAATAGACATGCATCAATAACACCAAACATTAAACAGAGGTGACAAAAGTCATCGGATAGCAATATGCAAATATACAGATGGCAGTAGCATCGCGTACAAAATGTTTAAATGGGCCGTGCATGGGTTGGGCTTTCATTTGTAGTCAAGTGATTCATGTGAAAAGGTTTCTGACGTGATTATGGCCGCACGACGGGAATTAACAGACTTTGAAAGCGGAATGGTAGTTGGAACCAGACGCATGGGACATTCCATTTCGGAAATGGTTAGAGGATTCAACATTCCGAGATCCACAGTGTCAAGAGTGTGCCGAAAATACCTCATTTCAGGCATAACCTCCCACCATGGACAACGCAGTGGCCGACCGCCTGCACTTAATGACCGTGACCAACGACATGTGCGTAGAATGGTCAATGTTAACAGACAAGCAAAAGTGCGTGAAATAACCGCAGGAATCAATGTGGGACGTACGACGGACGTGTCCGTTAGGACAGTGCGGTGAACTTTGGCTGTACTGGGGTATACCAGTAGAAGACCGACTCGAGTGCCTTTACTAACAGCATGACATCGCCTGCAGCGCCTCTCCTGGGCTCGTGATCATATCAGTTGGACCCTAGACGATTGGAAAACCGTGGCTTGGACAGATGAGTCTCGATATCAGTTTGTAAGAGCTGATAGTAGGGTTAGAGTGTGGCGCATACCCCACGAATCCATGGACCCAAGTTGTCAACAAGGATCTGTGAAAGCTGGTGGTGGCTCCATAATGGTG
The DNA here is from genome assembly GCA_002778355.1 of Clitarchus hookeri. Taxonomy (NCBI): domain Eukaryota; kingdom Metazoa; phylum Arthropoda; class Insecta; order Phasmatodea; family Phasmatidae; genus Clitarchus; species Clitarchus hookeri. The sequence goes on along the minus strand of NQII01009731.1, from coordinate 8,590 downwards.
TTGGGTGTTTTTACATTGAATTGACTGGGTCCTCTGGTCCAACTGAACCGATCATTGACTGGAAAGTGTTATGTTCAGCTACTTGGAGACCACTTGCAGCTATTCCGGACTTAATGTAACCAAACAACGATGGAATTTTTATGGATGACAATGCACCATGTCACCAGGCCACAACTATTCGCGATTGGTTTGAAGAACATTCTGGACAATTCCAGCGAATGATTTGGCCACTAAGATCGCCCGGCATTAATCCCATCGAACATTTATGAGACATAATCGAGAAGTCAGATCGTGCACAAACTCCTGCACCGGCAACACTTTCGCAATTATGGACGTCTATAGAGGCAGCATGGCTCAATTTTTCTGCCGGGGACTTCCAGCGACTTGTTGAGTCCATGTCACGTCGATTTGCTACACTTCGCTGGGCAAAAGGAGGTCCGACACGATATTTGGAGGTATCCCATGACTTTTGTCGCCTCAATGTATGTTGTATGCCAGTAACCTTGACCCCAATGACATTGAAAACAAAAACGAGAAATAAATCTTAAAAAATCAAATAAATTCATAAAAGTCGGCAAGCATATTAGGTTACTGACTACAAACCCAATATTGAATGATGGTGACCTTGACATTTACCATTGACCTTGACCTATATTGGCCTTGAATCCAAAAAATCACAAAATTGGATTGAAAATTCCCTAAAAAATTATGAGACCTGCCAAAATGTATTTTAAAAATGTGGAATTGGTATTTTAAAAATGAATTTAATAAATTACAATTTTAAATGTTTTGTTTTGAATGGGAGGGGGCTGGAGCCCACCAGCCACATCGTTATGGCATCACCCAACTGCCATATTGAATCCAAGTGATCTTGAAATTTGACCTTGACCCTGTGTCTGTGAGGTTGGATGACCTTACACCCAAAAATTAAAATAATAAGAAATTTATTTAAAAACTATAAAAGATGTTTAAAAATGTATTTAAAAAACTTTTCCGGAGGTTTCTTCAGCACTGTGTCGATGTCCATGACTAACCCTCGACAATGTTTCTCAATGGTAGATTACTTGTGTTCGCTTCGCAACCCAGCAGTGTTATTATTGCTTGATTAATCATGCTCGTTTGACACGCTCGTTGCAACAATCAGTCTGCAAAGAGTCAGTCGGCAGGAATAAAGTGTATCAATTCATGTTTTTGTTGAGGACGATGAAAGCCACGGACTTTCGCGTGAATTCTATGAACTTCAAAATAAAGGTTGACAGCTCTAAATACTGATTATGTGTATGTGACTCTTACAAAGAAAAGTAAACTTGATATTGCGAATGAAACAGGGGGTGAAGATGATCATGAAGGTAGCATTCGTTATAATGACTACCGTGACTGTCTCGATGAAGTATCTGATGAGAAGGATGATGATTTCCACGACGTTCCCACACATTTCCCCAACGAGTTTATTTCGACAAGTGATGCGAAGAAGGCAGAAGGAGTCAAGAACGCTCGTTACATATTTCCCGAAGACCCGAATGAACTTGTTAATAGACTCAGATATTTAATTGAGCTGCAAAAACGCGGGTATCTCACACGCGTTGTTGAGATATCTTCAATCCTCAACGAACTGAAGGATCAGGGTTATTCATATGACACTGTTGGCTACTATTCATGATTTGCAAACAAAAGGGAAATGAAAAGAAAGAACGTACAAACTAATTAGAAAGATAGAATGTAGACAAGTAAATAAATGTTATATATGTATGTGTTTTTAATTACTTATACTGTCCGTTCTGCTTCAGTGGTGTATTAAATAGATTTCGAGAATCTGTTTTAANGTATGTGTTTTTAATTACTTATACTGTCCGTTCTGCTTCAGTGGTGTATTAAATAGATTTCGAGAATCTGTTTTAAATTATATTGGCGCGAGTATGCACATGAGGAGAGCTATGGATTGATCTGATGTATTTTATCTTACTCTGGTTGTTTAAAATGGATGAATGAAATGAGGAGAATGCGAACGAATGAAATGAGGAATGTTTTGCAACTAGTTGATTTGCCTGGTCAGTTGGCTTGGTAAGTTAGTACGACCTTTTGTTATGATCAGCTGTGGTAGAAATGTTTTGCGAAATTTTGCGAANTCAGTTGGCTTGGTAAGTTAGTACGACTTTTTGTTATGATCAGCTGTGGTAGAAATGTTTTGCGAAATTTTGCGAAGATTTTGTGCGAAGAAGTTAGGTACGACACTTTTATTAGAGACTTTTTTCGAGATTTTCCATCATCGTTTGTATAGGTGGGTGGTATCGCAGGTTGGTCTTGTTGGTGGTTCTAGTCAGTTTTGCAGGAACTGGTCTCATCAGGAGCTAGTCTTGTGCTCAGTCAATATCGTCAGGAACCAGTCTTAGGTGGAGTAAATGTAAGGTGGGTTCGGTCGTTGGCTAATATGGTAGGACGGCATGGGTCATTGTTGTGATCAGCTAGTAATTGACAATTGTATGAACTGCGATTTTCTAGATTTTTCAAGTTCAACATCATAGGGGTAAGGTCGAGTTCAACAACCAACATGGTGGCTAAATCATCAGATCATCTCTAGGCGAAATCAATTATTAATACGCCATCATAACCTAGGTGATGTAAAAGTAAATAAATGACCAACGAAAAAAATTAATATGGTGGGTGGAGTGTATTCGACAGAATGAGCCATGGTGAGGGGGTATAGGAGGGTAATGCTAATACAATGAGAAACATTGGTGGTGGGTCGAACGAGCGTGAGTAATTAACCAAAGAAAACACTGTTGGGTGGTAAAGCAAACACAAGTATACACCCAATGAGAAACAGTGGCGAGGGTCAGTCGTCTGNAGGTTTTAAGTAAAAACACACTTGGATACGCTAAACGGAACAATTGACTTGAACTTGGATACGTTAAACGGAATTCGACCGGATACGCAATAGTACACTGACTTGAAAAGTAAATAATTTGAGTGGATACTCGATAGTGCACTCGCAGGTTTCCTATGGTTTTACCATAAGAGTACGCAATACGGAACAATCACCATTTTTTCCTTAATTTTAATTTTTTTTTTTAATTATTTGGGTTTTTTAGAATTTTTTGTTCTTAAATTTATCCAAGGTCAAGGTCGAACATCATGATCAAGGTCATCAACATCTTACATAGCTGACGAAATTTACACTGGTTGACCTGGCGAGAGCCGGTCATGTCGGGTGCTTAGTCGATCCACCTTTCATCGAACCACGTATCTCCTACATGTACATCTTTTAGTAAGTTTTTTAAATAATTTTTTTATTTTTAAAATTTCTAAAACTTGTTCGGGTTTTATAATTGTTTCTGCAATTTTGTTAGGTTTTTTGGGTTTCAAGGTCACAGGTATATGGTCTAGATCATGGGTAATGAAGAACACCATGGGTCACCCAGATACAATATGGTGGTTGGGTGACCAGAATGACAGAGCATGATGTTGGCTCTGGCTCCGGCCCCCAGCCCCTTGTCCACGGACGTAGATAATCATACTACTAATAATAAATACATATTTGCGATTTGAGATAACCTACGCCTATAAAAACCATTATGGCTACCAGAAACAGACTTGTATGGCTGAAGAATTAGTGAGCGTAACTGCTGAGCACCTTCGGGTACGTTCGACAATCCTGAGCCGAAGACTGCTAGCTACAGCCACAGCCACAGCCACACAGCTCTCATTTAAAATACATTTGGCTAGGCACGCCAGCCCCACAGCTCTCATTTAAAATACATTATGTCCAACTCCCCAGCCACAGCCACACAGCTTCCATTCAAAATATATTATGTCAGACTCGCCAGTCACAGAGAAACCACTCCCATTTCAAATACGAGGGATGATTCTGTTTATCTCCAGAAAATGGTCCCAATACAGTAAATGTAATATGTACATTTTAAAGTGTACAAGTATTGTTTAAAGGTGACCTCACATGGGGCATGGATGCAAGAATGTCCAGCAAGTAAAAACGACAAACATGGCTGTTTGTAAGCACCATTTAATTGATTTATTCTCATACATCTTGAATATGCACTTATGAACTGGTACATATCGTATGTGTACAAGCTGGTTAACATCCTTCAAAGTAGTCTCCGAAGTTGCCCACGGTTTGTCAATGTGTGCTACCCCACGTCAAACTGCTGTTTCCATCAGTTGGGGTATGAGTGCATCCATCCGGCGTTGAGCATGCTCCCCCTATCAGTTATCAGATGACAGCGGTGCGAAATAAATGTCACTAAAGACGAACAGCATGAGTACAACAAGATATCCATACGCCCCATCCGCAATGCACACAAATGTCATACAGAGCTACGGGAAGCATTAATTAATAGTGCTACACCCTATCTTACAATGGAAAGGTTGGTAGAGACCTTCAAACAGGGAAGAGAGTCAACAGACGACCTACCTCGCAGTGGATTTGCTGTGTCAGCTGACCACGACTTACGAGTGGCTGTGGTTGATCAGTGCCTAAAGGACGACAATCGCTGGTTTGTTATGGAATTAGCTCAGAATAAAGGTATTNGATCAGTGCCTAAAGGACGACAATCGCTGGTTTGTTATGGAATTAGCTCAGAATAAAGGTATTTCTGCGTCATTAGAGCGCCGAATTCTATAGAGGGACTTAAATGTACGGAAGATTTGTGCCAAGTGGGTGGCACATTACTTAACTGAGTTAGAGAAGTGGACCGGATATGTGGAATGCCATATAAATCTGTAATGCTTTCACCATGAAGGCAATAGCATGCGGAATCGCTACATTGCAATTGATGAAACATGGGCACGAGCATACGAACCCGAATTGAAGCGATATACCTCTAAATGGCATCATCCTGAATCACCAGGGAGAAACAAGATACGACAAAAATTGTCACCCACAAAGCTGATGATAGAATTGGTATATGAGAGTCGAGGTGTTTTAGTGTGTCATCCAGTTCGTGAGAGTTGTACTGTAAATGCACAGTAATACCGATCGTTTCTGCGGTACCATCTTCGTCATGCAGTTCGAGAGAAACATTCTGAATTGTTGGGCAATGCTATAGACTTACATGACAATACTAGACCTCATATATCAGGTAGTATTACACTGTGTTTGCTGCATTGTGGATGGGATGTGTAGCTACACTCTCCAAATTCACCCGATCTTAGGCGTGTGATTATGATCTCATTCCCAAAGTGAAAAGGCCATTGCATGGTAAGCGCTTTCCAACAAACAAGATATCGTCAAACCATTTCGACGAGACGTAGCACATATTGACGGATCTCATGCAGCCGATAGTATTTCCCATCTGCTTCATCGCTGNCGACGAGACGTAGCACATATTGACGGATCTCATGCAGCCGATAGTATTTCCCATCTGCTTCATCGCTGGCAACGAACCGTGGGCAACCTCGGAGACTACTTTGAAGGATATTAAATAGCTTATTGCTTACGATACGTACCCATTCAAATGACTGTGTACAGGATGTATGAGAATGCATCAATAAAACCATGATTACAAGCAACCTTGTTTGTCTTTGTTCCTTGTCGGACATTCCCGCATAAATACCGCATGCGGTGTCACCTTTAAAACATAAATGTCTTACACTATCAACTGTACATAGTACATTTCCTGTGACGGATCATTTTCGGAAGATAAACAATAATTCAAATGACTTCTGAATCAGCACTCTAACACTATGGCAGACTTACGTGTCACAGCCACACAGCTCCCATTTCAAATACATTATGTCACACTTTCTAGCCACAATCACACAATTTCCATTTCAAATACATTATGTCAGACTCACCAGCCACAGCCACACAACTTCCATTTCAAACATATTATGTCAGACTAGTCAGCCACAGCTAAATAGCTCCCATTTCAAATACATTATTTCNGATCAGTGCCTAAAGGACGACAATCGCTGGTTTGTTATGGAATTAGCTCAGAATAAAGGTATTTCTGCGTCATTAGTGCGCCGAATTCTATATAGGGACTTAAATGTACGGAAGATTTCTGCAAAGTGGGTGGCACATTAGTTAACTGAGGCAGAGAAGTGGACCGGATATGTGAAATGCCATATCAATCTGTAATGCTTTCAACATGAAGACAATAGCATGCGGAATCGCATCATTGCAATTGATGAAACATGGGCACGAGCATACGAACCCGAATTGAAGCGATATACCCCTAAATGGCATCATCCTGAATCACCAGGGAGAAACAAGATACGACAAAAATCGTCACCCACAAAGCTGATGATAGATTTGGTATATGAGAGTCGAGGTTTTTTAGTGTGTCATCCAGTTCGTGAGAGATGTACTGTAAATGCACAGTAATACCGATCGTTTCTGCGGTACCATCTTCGTCATGCAGTTCGAGAGAAACATTCTGAATTGTTGGGCAATGCTATAGACTTACATGACAATACTAGACCTCATATAT
>NQII01009730.1:0-46730 GCA_002778355.1 Clitarchus hookeri | reverse complement strand
GTAGCCAAAATTGGATAATTTTATTGACCCGTGTAAAAAGTATATTTGGTATTTTATTATTATATGTCTAGGTCTGCTTGTCTTGTCTATTTTCTTAATTAAAAAACGTTAATTAAATATAAAATAAAATAGGTTATTTTGTTAAATTACCAAAAAAGGGGCCCGGACTCTGTAATTGCCTAGGAGCCCTGGGTCTCTAAGTCCGCCCCTGCTCATATCACATGTTACTAGAACGAAGGACATTCATTGGGTACTTCACCTTTGCAAGACTCCTTCAGCAACCTCTGTGTGTCTGTGTAAGTACGGAGAGAGCATTAAACTTGCTCTCTGGCAGCCGTTCGTAGAGTTGAGAGATTTGGGTGGCTCTTAACAACGAGGTCTTTGGAGCCGATGAGGGTCAAATGAGGTGAGAATGGAGCAGCGCCGGAATGCAAGGGTGGGCGAAACGGGAGATCCCCGGGAAAACCTGCCAACAGCGTCATCGTCCGACACGATTCCCATTTGCGAAAATTCGGGAGTGACCCGGCCTAGTATTTAACACCAGTTCGCTTTGCAGGGAGGCAAGAAGGCTAACCGCTCAGCCACAATGGCCCCAGACAGTCGTTTATACTAGAAATAATTAAAATACTGTATTGTTCTACGACGTGCAAATTGCAGGAAAGGAAAATGTTTTTGTGATAGAAATTCACGTGGTATTACGGAACTGATCGTTATCTTTGTTGACGTATACTGTAATACATCAAAGCAAATCAAATACCAGTTTAAAAGCACGAAGTATCAGCTGAAGCTGAAAGTAATGGTAATTTACTTGAAATTATAACTGATTATCACTGTTTGCTGGTGTAATAAGAGCAGGATACCACCCTTTGGATGTGATATTTGTAACTGTGATAACTGTATAGTCGCTGTGACTACAGGCTACCAAGGTTCCAAAATCTGTAAGACCAAACCTTTCAAATGTGGCCACACATAGGCGATAGGGCAGTTATCAAAACATTTTTTATTTATCAAAGTCTAATATCAGTAAGAACCAGTCTCCGTGTCGCAATATTCAACGGAGTTTCTGCCAATACGACCAACAAAAACGGCGTGGATTGGATTTGAGGTTAGACACTGTTTGCTAAACAAGTGCTTTGAGATGTATTTATAGTTGTTATAACCATTTTGTAATGCAGCTCGATAAGATTCAAATTAGTAGAAGTATTTTGTCAGTACAGTAACGCTTGTCATTTGGAAATTAATATATAAACAAACACATTCGCCACCGTTGGCCATGTGGATTTGAAATCTGTGTTCCTTTCGGTTGGGTGAAAGTAGGGTGCGTGCGCAGAAGACGAATAATCAGTCTATCTCATCTTTAGTCTATGCTGAACAAAGGCGAGATTTTGACAGACAATGAGTGGTAACTTCTCATGTACGAAAACAAAAACGTGACATTTAAAAATATCCCGTAATATGTAATGCAAGAACGAACGAAAATGGGTGGTATGTTGGCTATTGTGACTGCTCTGCCGACGCACATCTGACAAAAAAATGCATGGGAAAGAAAGAGTTCTTATACAAATTAATGTATGTTATTTTACTTGGTCGCAAAACCGCTGTTATTAGTGTAACAAACTAAACTTGGTGCTAATGTAGTAACGTGTAGGTTTTTAAAATAAAATGCTACTTAAAAAAGTGTGTATTCAAATGAAACGCAACATCAAATATTGTGAGATAATTTCACGTTATTTCCCTTCTCACTATACCATAAATATATGCTTGATATTAATCAAAGGGGTCTAAGAATTATCGCGGAGTTTTGTTCAAATATTTTTTCTTCAAATAATTGACTAACTATATTTTAAACCAGTGTCGTTTCGAGCCAATAATAGGAGAAAAGTTTTATTTTAAATATATGGGATCTAGAGCTAATGTGTTTTTATCTGTAGGTGAACGCTCCCCTCCCTTTTCTGTGGTCATCACAAACCAACATTACAGTACTGGACACTCGACGGCCATATTGGAAACAATGTGATCAGCGTCCCTAGTGGGAAGTAGGTGGATGGACATGTCTTATTTGTTTACATTGGGACATGTGGAATAATTTGATAAAAATGAAATTAATCGTTGCCAATTGCATAATATTATAGCGTCGGAGGCACAACATATTCTGTGTTTGGCTGTAACAATTACAGACTTTAGAATAATTCGGAATCTTATTGTCTTTCCCGGAATCTGACCCATGTACCACGATCTGTGTTGGATTCGTAGTTGTCCTAAGTGTGTGTTCCTCATGTCACTGTTGTTATTAGAGTGATTTATTTTATTTTATTTTTTTTAATTCACTCCAGTTAAACACGTTATTATATCTTGTAGATAATAGGATTGGATTTTGGTATAAAAACGTTAGTAATCGTACTCACGTTTTACAATTTTAAACAACTGACTGCCACATTCCAGTTACTATATGTAAAAAAATAAATAATTTAATACAAAACTAAGATATATGCTTTAAAAAAGTACATTTGTACCAAGTTCTTAGTAGATGAGACACATACTTTGAACTGTATGGTCTTGGTTATAACAACCTGAAATACACGCAAAAGTGAAATACAGTAACTTTATTCATTTCTTAATGATTAGCGGCTAATATGAAGGACAGGTTTACGATAGAGAATAATGGTTGTAGTATGGTTTGGTAGATTCTGGGGAAGAGAGATGGCAACGGGACTAGCGTCTAGCTCAGCCAGGACAATTTGTGCCTGGTGAAGGAACTCTGGTTATAGGACAACTGGAGCCTGGAGCAGGACCAGTGGAAAGTACATACATTTACTAATGCTCTATCATTCCGATAGGATATTAGATTTTACCTTCGTTCGCCATCTTGGATTTGGCCTTCGTTTCTAGTGCTGTCTGTTGAAGTGCTCCACTGGTGTGGACTTATTCTCTCCACCCGCCATCTTGTGTATTTCTGCTTGTCATTTGCTTTATGGCAGTAGTGTATTTATGTCGGCTCTAGACCTTGATTATGATTCGGATGTCGGATTTGTACAGCATCTTGTTTGACGTCTCAGCCAATGCTCGCAGCCAATGGTAATTTTCGTCGGAGTCATCCGCCATTTTGGTTGGCGTTACAGCCAGGGCTCGTGGCCACCAGTCATGTAGAATTTTCTTCCCCCCTCCACATCCCGATTACCCTTAATACACCAGAAATAAATTAAATACAAATTTTTAATAAGAATAATTGTATAAAAAATATTATATAAATAATATTTTAATAAAGAAAACTATTCCAAAAAAAAAGTATAACAAATAAACCTTCCCATTTTTGCCCACCATTACCCACCCTCTCCTATCCCATCACCACCTGCCACCAACCATCCCCTCAGCCTCTGCCACCACCCATCCCTTCTCTCTACCTCAAACCCACATCCACCACTCTTAACCCGTTCCACCTCCTCCTTCCACCACACACACCCACTCCAGTTAACGCCTTCCCTCACCCCCTTCATCGTCTTAACCCTTACCACTCCCAATTCCCTCCAAACCTCACCCCATCCCCCTAGCCGACTCTCTCACACCAAACACCCACCACTGCCCACTACCACACACCATAAACAAAAAATTGAGAAAAATAATTTCCCTCTCAACATCATCCTCCACCCCCACACCTATTTAAATTTCGTACACGAATAATACAAATCTATCCTAGAACATGTCGTCATACCAGTATTTAGATTTTTGGTGTATTACACATACCATAAGCAATTTAATTATCTGTGTTTGAAGGTAAAGATACCTGGGAGAGGAGCTGAAGTGCTGGCCGGCCGCCATGTTGTGACATTGCCAACCATTTCGGATCTTGATGACCTTAACCCCATGCCCATGACCTTGAACCCAAAAAAAATCTTAAATTGCCAAAATATTATAGAAACTTTTAAAGATGAAAAAAAAAATGTTTGTTTAAAAAATGTATTTTAAAAATAAAAAATTCGAATGTTTGGGCTTGGAGGGGATTGGAGCCACAATGTTATGATGTCAACCAACAACAATTTAGAATCCAAGTGACATTTAACTTGACCTTTTACCTTAACCCCAGTGACCTTGAATTACTTTGAACCCAAAAAATGACGAAATTATTTTTAAAACTCTAAAAATTAATTTTCAAAACTTCTAAAAATTTATAAAACCACTGTAAAAATGTATTAAAAATGTATAAAAAAGTTTATTTAAAAAATTGTCATTTCTGGAGGTTCCCTCAGCACCACGTCCAGCAAACGACTGACACTTGCCAATGTTTCTCATTGTTAATTAGTCGGTTCCCCTCCATTCCCTCCAAATGGTTTCTCATTGGTTGATTACTTGTGTTCGCTTACCCCACCAGTGTTTTTATTGGTTGTTTGCTCATGAGCGTTCGACCCAGCACCAATGTTTCTCATTGTATTAACATTTCCCTCCCCTTCCCCCTCACTCTGCTCATTCTGTCAATGCGCTCCACCCACCATTTTCGTTCTTTTTCGATTGCCATTTGTTAATTGCCAACCTTGACCTTGACCTTAATAAAATTAAACTCGAAAATTTGAGAAAAATTGCAGTCCATACAATTGTTTATTACTAGCTGGTCACAACAAGGGGCCATACCGACTAACCATACTTGCCAACGACTGACTACCCGAGACTTAATCCACCCAAGACTAAATCCACCCAAGACTAAGTCCATCCAAGACTGGTTCCTGGCGAGACTGAATGAACACAAGACTAGCTCCTGACGAGACCATTTCCTGCAAAACTGGTCAGACCAACCAACAAGACCAACAAGCCATACCACCCACCTATACAAACGATGATAACAATCTTGAAAAGTATCTAAAAAGAACCTCTTCGCACAAAATCTTTGCAAAATTTTCGCAAAATATTTCTACCACAGCTGACTATACCAAAGGGTCCTACTGACTTGCCAAGCAAACTGGATAGGCCAAAAAAATAGTTGTGAAATATTCGTCAAGCATATTTCCCTCATTTAAATCGTTCGCCACATACAGATGGAACAAAATAATCCCCCCACCCCTCCCAAAACACGAACATGCTCACATACATTTTTATCTAAAACAGACTCTCGCAATCGATTGTTTACACCACTGAAGTAATAAGTCTTTCGGAGGATCAGAAGGGTACCATATAAATAATTAAACATGTATTACTAAGTACAAATATACTTATTTATTGAGTTGTATATTTTTTATCTTTCTCATTTTAAAATTTGGACACTCGATCTTTACATTTCTCATGTTTGCAGATCATGTATAGTAGCCAACAGTCTCATTTAATATAACCCTAATCCTACTGTTTATCGATGATTGAAAATATCTCTACAATGTATGAGAGATCCCTGCATTTTCTCAGGTCAACTAAATACCTGAGTCTATTAACAAGTTTATTGCGGTCTTCGGGAAATATGTAACGAGCCTTCTTGACGCCTTCTGTTTTATTCACACCGAAGGAAACTCGTTGGTGAAATGCGTGAGAACGTCGAGAAAATCATCATTCTTCTCCTCATATACTTCATCATCACTGTTGTCATAGTCATCATCAATGCTGTCTTCATGATCGTCTTTGCCTCCTGTTTCATCCTCAATAGCAAGTTAACTTCTTTTTGTAGGAGTCGCTTGGTCAGCAGTTTTGCAGGTTTCGATTCCACACGAACCGACCCAACGGCACTCATTCCATCTTTAACATTAACTGTCTCATCATTACCGCCTGACGAATACGTACCGACCGATGCAGCAAGAGGTATTGACGCCAACACTTGCTGGCTCTCAAAAGAAGAATCCTTGCAGTTCTTGGTGAGGTTCTTCTATGCATCGCCTTGCATAAACTGTGTCTGGCCATTGTCGTAATGCTTCATCGCGCGAAAATGACTCTTTGTGCAGGCGGTTCTCTCATGTTGCCGAGCCTGGCAGCTTTTACTGCAGATATTTCCACAGTTGTAACACTGTTTTTCATGTAATTTACCAGCAGTGGGAGCAGGTACTTATATACAGGTAAACTGCACAGTGGACTTAGTACTATCATTGTCTTGCATAATATTCATGAAGAAAGTGAAGTTGTTTCTACAGAATCAACTTGTGTATCTACTTGGCCTAGCTATTACTCTATGCATATACTTACTAACATATTTCATCATTGGGATTTAAGAAATTCTATGCATCAATTCAACAAGGCATTTTATCTAGTTCCTTGATCACATTACCATGCAGTTACATAATGAACTGTTTATTCCAGACACGTTTTTCGCTCACCTAGAACTCATGCTCCGCAAATGACCCATCTTGCTCCTTAAATGACTCATTATATTATGCAAATGACTCCTGGGTCAGTCTACAGGGTTCAGTGTGCAGGAGTAAGTCTGCTGTGGTCAGTCTTCAGGGTTCAGTGTGTTTGGGTCAGTCTGCAGAGGTCATTCAGTTTGCAAGGGTCAGTTGGCAAGAGTCATTCGGCAGGAGTAAAGTGTAAGAATTCATGTATGCTTTTAGATGGTGCAAAACACTGACGAAGTGCAATCGATTATGGCACGTACCATAATCAGTGGAATCGGTACCCATCGATGCAGAAAGAGTTATTGGCATCCACACTTACTGGCTTTCAAAAGATGACTCCTTGAGGAACTTGATGTGTTTCTTCAATAAATCTTCAATACATATCAATACATATTCAATACAATTGAATAAACTGCATGTGACCATTGTCTTAATGTTTCCGCATGCGAAAATGACTCTTTGTAAAGTTGGTTCACTCATGTTCCCCGGGAATTTTGAGTGAAGGTGAAAACTCGATCGCAGAATCGACACTGACGACAATCCGACAGCAAGGATGCACGTCGTGGATCCATGTTCGTTGAGGTCAAAGTGTCAGAATCGTAATTGTCATTTTTCTATATAGATGCGATGCTTTTTAGAGTAAAGATACTAGCTTGTGTCCTCAAAAATCCTGCTACCATACAATTTATATGTAAAAAATATGGGAATACTCTGATAAAAAACCATTACTCGATCGCCCCAGAGGAAAACATGCAGGATCTTACATAAAAATATGTTATTTTAATATATATATATATATATATATATATGCATTAGTTTGTATTACGATATAAATATAAAATGATTTTAAGTTTATTACAAATTTTATTATGTATATATCTACCTTATCTACCTACCTTTACTATATACCTGAACAACCTACCTTAACTGCATAACTATATTATAACCTAATTAACTTCCTACATACAATCCTTACTACCTACCTAAATACTTACATACCTACCTTCCTACCACCTACATAGGTATAAATGTACCTAACTAACAACAAACATACCTACATTCGCACCTACATATGTACCTAAGTTCCTATGTAACTACCAATTTATCATCCCACCTAACATCCTACGTACCTACCTACCTTTCTAGCTACCTACCCACCGAACTACATAACAACCTACATAACTATATAACTACCCTCATAACTACATTTATACCTACCTACATACCGCATATCAAACTTCCTTCATAACTTCCTAACATACCTACATACCTAAATAATACCACCCAACATACCTAACTACCCACTTATATACCCACTCAACATTCATTCACTTACATGCCCACCTATCTGCCCACCTAACCTAACTACATAGCTTAAATTCAAACCATACCAAATTTACTCACCTACCAACAAACCAACCTGACTACCCACCTACCAAACCTACAATCTCTAACCCAACTCCCAAATAACCCACATTCGTACCTACCTACATACCTACCTACATATCTATTTATGTTCCTACATACGTTTTTATATATCTACATTCCTGCCTACTTTAACTACCTAACTTAACTCTCTACCATAATTTCCTACCTTACTTAACTTAACTACCATCTTTAACATCATAACTATATACTTATCCCCTTACCTTCCTATCTTCCTTCCTCCCCACCTACATTACTACTAACCATTTTTACCTACCTACATTCACACCTATCTACATACCTAAATTCCAAACTACCTACCTTCCAACTATTTAGCACCTGCCAACACACCTATATAACTACTTACATACCTAACTTCTTACCTACCTACATACACACCTAACTACTTTCTATAATTACATACCTACATACCTATGTATCTATGTACTTATTCACCTACATATTAATATTTCTACATAACTTCAACCATACATATTTACCTACATAACTAGCTACCTACTCACCTACCTACCCAACTACCTACCTAAACACTTAGATATTTACCTTCTTACCTGCCTATGTACCTTCTTTAATACTTACATAACTACCTTCATACTTACCGACTTTATTATCTTTCTACCTTCCTAAATACCTACCTACTAACATAACTAACGACTTACTACCTAGCAACTTATCTACCTACCTTAAATACCAACATATTTAACTACCTACCTACATTAACTATCTACCTTGAATACCTACCTTACTTTCATACCACACTACCTACTTTCTGCCATAACTAACCTACCTGAACTTCTTATGTATTTACCTAAAATACCTACCATAACTAACTATGTTAACTATCTTATTTAACTACCTACATTAAGTACCTACCTATAATTCATACCTACCTTAACTTCATGTTTACCTACCCTACTATCTACCTACGTTACCTGCTACGAAACTGCATACCTTCCTACCTGACTACCTTCCTAACTAACTACCCTTCTACCTACCCAACCACTTACACAACTACCTTCCGAACTACATATGTTCATATCTACATACCTTCATAACATCTTACAGCATAGCCTTCTTAACTATGTAAATACGTACCTACCTTCCTTTATACATACCCACCTATCTACCAATCTACCTATTTTCATTCATACTGACCTACCTTCATACATACCTTCTTTCCTACCTGCATATATATATATATATATACCTAAATACATACCTTCTTTCCTACCTACATAAATACTTATTTATCCTCTACCTTCTTACCTTCTTATAAACCTACCGAACTACATTCCTACATACGAACCTCTCTATGTTCCTACTTATCTAACTACCTATTAACCAACCAACCTACCAACCTATCTACCCACCTGCCAGCCACATAAAAAAATTATTAAATATGTAGCTACAGTTCTACTTACCTTCCTACCTACCGATTTTCTTACCGCCTGCCTACCCATGCACCTATCTACCTACCTACTTACCTAAAGGTTTACTTAACCTCCTACCCACTTACATCCATTTCCATCCACCGACCGACCCACATATACTCACCCAATTACCCACCTTCTCATCCACAACTTTACCAAATATCCACCTACCCAACTTACATAATGACCTACAAGCCTAAAACACTTATTGCGTACCTACCCACATACCTACATTCATACACTCCTGCCCCTTCTTAACTACTTACTTACATGCCTTCCGACCTACATACCTACCCTATTATCTATGTATCTACCTATTCGTCTACCTATCTACCTTCCTACATATACATCGACCTGCCTACCTACATATTTACCTAACAAAAACACCTACCCTCCTTCCAAACTGACAAACTACATATCCACCTCCCTTACTACCCACTTACCTAACTATTTATCTACCTACGAACTTTCTACCTCCCTAACTACTAATATACCTACCTTCCTACCAACATACATTCCTACTTTCCTATGTACATAAACAAAACATACTTACCTATTTATCTTCCTGCCTATAATCATATCTGCATTCCTTCCTACATAACTATTAACCTACATACCTACCAACCACATATCTACCAACCTACATACCTACCAACATACATACCTGCCTAACAAACTACTTACCTTCATTACTACCTATATTCCTACATACCTCATTTCCTATCTAATATGATACCTACCTTCTTCCTTCTAACATACATTACCACTTACCTAAACAACTTACCTTAACTTCCTACCTACCAATATTGACTACCTAAGTTAACTATCTACATTAACTACCTACATTAACTGCCTTCTTTAACTTTATACCTACCGTAACTTCACACCCTACAACAACTACGTACCTTAACTACCTACCTACATAAATTTACTTACTTATTTACCTATGTTAACTACCTAATTTAACTAACTAACTTAACTACCTACATTAACTTTATACCTACCTCAACTGCATACTATCTACCTACACAGCTATCTAACTATATACCTATGTTCCTACCTACGTACTTACATATCTTCCTAACTATCAATTAAAATACCTGTGTAACCGGGTGCATGCATTATTTTATACCTATGTCCCTACCTTTTTTATATTCCTACCTAACTACTGAACTTCCTACTTAACTACCTACCAACCGACCCACATATATACAGTCCTACCTAACTAACTACCTTTCAACCCATGTACAAACATTTCTAGCTACACACTTACCTAACTACTTGCCTAATTATATTAAAAATAATTTTATATATGCCTACATTCTTACCTAACTTTATACCTACCAACCGACCTACCTACAAAACTATCTACCTGCCTAATCAACCGACCTACCTACATAGCTACCTATCTACCTATATACTTACCCATTCACCTATTTTCCCATGCACCTACCCATATATCCATCTACTCCTACTCACCAATCCATATACCGACATACTTGGACTCCTGGCAACCTAACTACGTGTCTACCTACATACCTATCTACCTACTTGAATAGCTAACTACCTAACTTCCCGATTTTCTACCTTCCAACCTGCATTCCTTCCTTCCTAACTACATATATACCTATATTCCTACCCAATTTCTTACATGACTAATTTCCTACTTACCAACCCTCCTACATACCCAGCTACCTGTCTGACTATCTACCCACCTTATTTCCTGAATAAATACATACTTCCCTACCAATGAATAACCTAATCACCTACCAACCCAGCCTTCCACCTACATAAATAAACACCTACATACACACATACCTCAATTACAACCTGCATACATACCTTAAGAAATACATAACTACATATATAACAACCTAATTACCTACTAACCCAGACTTCCACCGACATAAATAAACACCTACATACACACATACCTAAATTACAACCTACATACATACATTACGAAATATATAACTGCATGTATAACAACCCAACTTCCTACCAGCATTCCCACCTACATACCCAACTAACCACCCACCTACTCATTCCACTNGCATTCCCACCTACATACCCAACTAACCACCCACCTACTCATTCCACTACCACCCACCTACTCATTCCACTACCACCGACCTTCACACCTGCCTAACTTCCTGCCCACAAACCTACCTGCCAACCACTCTACCACCTGTCTACCCACCTAACTTTGCAAGAAACTTTCCCAATAAAATCTCCACCCACCTTCACATCAAACAACGAAACTATCTACCCTCCTACTCACCCACCTTCCAACCTATCTACCTTAGTACTACTCTTCCCCGCCCCCACCCTCCTTTCTAAACATTTTCCTACCAACANCCACCTTCCAACCTATCTACCTTAGTACTACTCTTCCCCGCCCCCACCCTCCTTTCTAAACATTTTCCTACCAACAAACCTACCCACCGACATTCCTAGACAACTGTCTAGCCATCACCTACCTACGAACCCACAAGACAACCAAACATTACNAACCTACCCACCGACATTCCTAGACAACTGTCTAGCCATCACCTACCTACGAACCCACAAGACAACCAAACATTACCCATGCTGATAACTACCTACCTTTCAGCCTACACAACTGACACTTACCTACACACCTAACTACCCACCTGCCTACCTACCCACCTTACAACCCACCTATTAAACTAACCATCCACCTACTGACCCACCCTCCTAACTATCCACGTAAATACCTACCTATCTACCTACCCTACTACTTACAAACTTACCACCCTACCTAACCACGTTCCTATGTAAATACTTACATAACTACATATGTAACTACCCATAAATCTACCTAAAAACCTGCATATCTAACTTCCTACCTACCTGCATAACTGCTACCTTCCTACATATCTAACCAACTACCTTACTTGTTACCTACCTACCAACCTATTTACCTCCTTACCTACTTACCATAATTCCTACATACCAACATTCATATCTTATTTATCTACCTGAATTACCTACTCTAACTACTTACATTAACCTCATTCTTACCTAACTAATTAACTTTCATCCTACCTACATATCTACTTTCCTACATACCTAACTACTTACATAATTAACTTCATACATAACTCCATGCATACCTAAATATTAACATACCTGCCTTCCTATGTACTTACCTATTTATTTCCTGCCAATGGGCATTGTTAATATACGTACCTACTTACATATCTATCTACTTACCTACTTACATAACTAGTAACCTAGCTACCTACCTACTTACCTAACTAGAAACCTAGCTACCTACCTCAAATACATACAAACACTAACTAACGACCTTAATTTCATACCTACCTTAACTTCATACCATATACATACATAACAACCTTAACAACAAAACCTTGGTTACATATCTTAACTACAGGTTAACAACCTACCTTAAATACCAACTTTCTTTACCTACTTTAACCTCATACTTATTTTTACCTTCATACTTACCCACCTACATACCAAACTACCTACATACATTCCATCCTTTCATCTATCTTCCTTCCATTTTTTTTACTTACTGTATTTACACACATAATTAATTATTTTCCTACTTACCTACCTCCCTTAATACATCCATGTTTACATACACCACTACATACATACCTTAATACTTATCTAACTACATACCTACCAACTTACATACCTAAATACTTATCTACCTACATACCTACCAACATACATACCTACCTTCCTACATATCTATACATGTACCTTGATACATACATATTTATATTCCTACTTACCTACATTCTTACCAACCTACCTACCTTCTTACAAACCTACCTACCTTCTCACAAACCTACCTACCTTCTCCCCTACCTACATAGCTACCAAACTACCTCATTTCTTACTTCCTAACAAACTTACTACCTATCTACCTTCCTACCTAAATACCTACATAAACATTTCCTACCTACTCTCTTACCTACCTTCCTAGCTGTCTACCTAACAAACAAAATAGCAAACTATGTAACTACATTCCTACCTACCGACCTACATACACACCTATTCAATCACCTATGTAACTACACACCTACCTACAAAGCTACATACCACCTACAAACATAGCCAGCCACCTACACCCTACAAACCTATCGACCTACCCACCTACTTAACTTCTAACACACCTATCTATTTTCCTACCTAACTGCCTACGGATCTGCCTACCTAACTACCTACCAACGTACCTACCAACCTACCTACCAACGTACCTACCCACCCAACACCTAACCCTTCCCACAATTCACCCTCCTACCCATCCACCTAAGATACACCAATCTACACAACCACCCATCACAAAACACCCACTTAAATAACTACTTACCTACCTTAGTTACTACTTACCCACCGATCTTAACTATCTACATTAACTACCTACTGTAACCACCTGTGCCATTGCTAGGCACTCGCTTATTTTTAAATATAATCTTTTAACATAGTATTCCCTTTCTGGTAATTTTTTTTTGTTTCCATGACAGAGTCATTTGTGTTTTTTTCCAGCACATAGGTATATTTTTCAATTTTATGTTAAAGCAAGGCTAGCTAATGTTTTTATGTAATTTTCTGTATTAACTACCAATATTTCAAGACCGCCGCCGTTTTTCATCATTACTGACGCTCAGAGCGGGGTTAGTCCAGGCCCTGTGAGGGGCCCTTTACCACCCAACGGGGTTTCATGTGACCTACAGGGAGATTAAGAAGAAGCAAGATTAGCCCCCTCCCAACTCCCTGCACCATCCCAATCTGTAGTTATGGAAATTGCCCTCCGCAACTAACATTAAATGGGCCCACTGAGTTTCCCCAGCAAGCCTGGCACTCATGAATGTTCCTCTCCCCCCCCCCTGCCTGAAAAGGGAAAGAAGAGGTAGGCAGCTCGGCCTGGTAATTAGCTCTACTTTTATTACAAAATGTTGAAAAGCGGGTTAAGTAAATAACCTGGCTAAGTAATACAATTCCCCGGTCAGGTTTTGTGAATTCAAAAGTGGAAGCTAGTACAAGAAGATTGAAAACTAAAAATAGTATGTAATATCCCGTGTCTCTAAGTAACGCAAGGTTACGTTGGTTGTGCTCACGCATGAAATGTTTGTGATTCTGATATTATGATCGTGACTAAATGCCGCAGTTAAAAATAAAGAGAAAAGCTTTACTGGGCAATAATAAGATAAGCAATATATAAGTCCTCGCGTTTCAGAAGCTACGGTCGCTGGAGACGCGTGGCATGACAATAGTGGCGGGAGTGCGATATGTGCGCAGCGAGAGCTGTAGGACGAGTGACTGGCGTGGTCGCTAAGTCGCTAAGATTAAAGAACGCCCGCTCCCTTAACAGATATATATCTCGCGGACTACTGCGGGTCAGTATGCTTACGCCGAAGGCCTCTGCACTTACCGTGGATTTTTAATGAGCTTAGTGAAATAAATGAACATGGTAGTATGGTTTCATGGGTGATATTGTGATAATGTGATGCTTGGCCATCGGGGGTTCCCTCATCTCCCTCCCCAAAACCGCAGAACCATTCAGGATGCAGTGGGCGCGGAGTGGGAAAGAGATTGTAGCCACTGGACCCATCACCCAACCCTCGAGACGCCATTTACGGCGCCGTGGGCAACCAGGCTTTTGGTTTCCAGCCTGCAGAATGCAGTTTTCGCATACCCGCACCCAAGCCGCGCCGACATTGCAGTTTTCCCCCTCCTGTAGAGAGCCTGGGAAGGTGTTACCCCTCAGGCCCCCGGGGAAGGGGGAGCGGTGGAATGGAACTTACGGTATGTTGCCCACGCCAGCGATCTTGAAAGTAGGCTTGCGCAGATTTAATCTCGCGCCAGAGGCCTATCACTGCAGCTGAAGCGCGGCAAGAAGCCAGATGCTAGATACTAGTTAGCATTTCTCCGGGCCTCGCTAGGATATGGATGGATATCTGGAATGTTATCTCTAAAATTTAATAAAACAGTTTGAAAATGTTATGATAGGTAGGAATTCAGTATTCTCTTGGCATTACATGGCCAACACTGGCCTGGATATGTCCTGTAAAATATACATAAAGTTCCTGTGTGCAGTATCCATTCACGCAAACCATTCATACTTTTTTTTCATCCATTTGCACACACACATATATACACACATTAAGTCATTGGGTTATATATGACTTGGTTATACTGAATATAATAAGAGCATAATCGAAATAATATAGAAAATTAAATTGAAGTATAATAAAATTGAGGAATATGTTATTAATATGACATAATAAATCGAGATTATATATTATATGTTGATGCTATACTAATCAAATAATATAAACGGCCGAAAGTGGCACTGTCCCAAATATTTACNATTATATATTATATGTTGATGCTATACTAATCAAATAATATAAACGGCCGAAAGTGGCACTGTCCCAAATATTTACAAATACTAATATAAGTTACGTACAAGTCGTGGTCAGGTTGTTGGAGGGAGGATGAGAGCTTTCGGTCTTTTCCGCCTCCACACCAGCATTTCGTCGTAGTTAGCAAACTCAGGAACCAGAGGTTTTCTACCTTCGCGATAGTCTTGTATAGCTCTGTGGCCAGCTTGCACGTGTGGTGTTCCATGCTNGGAACCAGAGGTTTTCTACCTTCGCGATAGTCTTGTATAGCTCTGTGGCCAGCTTGCGCGTGTGGTGTTCCATGCTCTCCACTTTCAGCTCTTTGTGGAGCTGGTCATTTCGTGTGTATCTGGGTGCGTTCGTTACCATACGAAGGATTCTGTTCTGGAAGCGCTGAAGTTTCTGGAGGTGACATCGAGCTACCGTCCCCCAGACTGATGAGGCGTAGGTGAGGATGAGGAGAATGAGAGATTGATAGATGATTACACTGTTTCATGTGCGAAGTGAACTATGGTGATTGAGGAGTGGAAGCAGCTGCCTTAGCCGGGAATTGGCTTTGGCGAGCTGAGTATGAATATGACGCCTCCAGAGCAGCTTTCTATCCATTATTACGCCCAGGTACTTGACCTTGTTGCTGTACTCTATTTCCTGGCCANACGCCTCCAGAGCAGCTTTCTATCCATTATTACGCCCAGGTACTTGACCTTGTTGCTGTACTCTATTTCCTGGCCATATAACTGTAGTCTCGTGGGAGCGTTCTGTTGTCGGGTGCTGAACACTATAGCTTCTGTCTTGGCTGCATTCGCTTTAATACGCCACTTATCTAGCCAGAGTTCAATGTCGTTCAGGGCAGCCTATACGAGGCTNCTATAGCTTCTGTCTTGGCTGCATTCGCTTTAATACGCCACTTATCTAGCCAGAGTTCAATGTCGTTCAGGGCAGCCTATACGAGGCCAATGGCCCGGTTTCTGTTCATCGATGTGGCAAAAACTATGGTGTCATCAGCATAACAGCCGATGTGAGAATCTCCAGCTCGTGGCATGTCATTAATGTTGAGGTTGAACAGCACCAGACCTAATATGCTTCCCTGGGGAACTCCTGCTTTCACCTGGCAGACCATAGATGTTTCGCCATCGAGGCTGACATGGAATGAGNATGTCGTTCAGGGCAGCCTATACGAGGCCAATGGCCCGGTTTCTGTTCATCGATGTGGCAAAAACTATGGTGTCATCAGCATAACAGCCGATGTGAGAATCTCCAGCTCGTGGCATGTCATTAATGTTGAGGTTGAACAGGACCAGACCTAATATGCTTCCCTGGGGAACTCCTGCTTTCACCTGGCAGACCATAGATGTTTCGCCATCGAGGCTGACATGGAATGAGCGAGATGATAGATAAGATGATATGAAGCGGATGAGGTAGGGAGGAAAGTTATACTCATGGAGTTTGTAAAGCAGACCAGGATGATAGACCCTTGTCTATATCTAGAAGGCCGACGACAGTGTGAAGATGACCGTAACCCATACTGTTCGTCACGAAGTATATGGTGAAATGAAATGTGTCCCAGCACCCTGCCATTCACCACTCTCTCCAGAAGTTTGGAGAGAGTGGAGAGCAGACTAATGGGGCGACAGCTTGTGGGTAGTGAGGGTGATTTACCGGGTTTTAGGATAGTCACTTCCGTGGCCTGCTTCCATTTGTCTGGAAAATGATGGAATCGGAGTATGAGTGAATAAAACTGAGCTAAGATACAAATGAATTCAAATGGAATGTTTTTAATGAGGATGTATTGAATTTGATCCTCCCCTGGTGCGGTGTTACGGCGAGTGGATTTCATGCCTGTCATCAGTTCGGCGGCAGTTACATCCGTGGTTTCCTCGGAGTTTTCCCCACCTAATACATCTTCCGGGGTTTGCTGTTAGGTGGTCTCGTTCTCTACGTCCCTATCGCCTTCGTTAGGGCGGAAGATTTCTTCAAGAACCCTAGCTAACACATTTGCTTTGTCAGCCGGCGTGTAGGCATCCTCCGTGGCATTCGTGAGCGGCGGGATAGTCGAGTAGTTTCTAGCCAGGCGTAGTGTCATTTTCCACAGTAAGTTGTCCGCGATTTCGAGAGCAGCTACTGTGCTGTCCCACTGCTACGCCCTGAAATGGCTGACCAGTGCCTCCCCTGTATTCTGGGCGTGTTTGTACTTCTCTCTGTGGAATAGGTCACGTGTTCGTTGCCACAGTCTTCCGTACTTTGTTTTTTTGTGTAATGGCCTGTTTAATGTATGGTGGGAACCGTGTATTTGTGTTTCTTGATGTGACTGCTGAGATGTGTTTTTTAGCTGCAGTGAGAATGGTTTGTTGTATTATTATGGCGGTGTTATCTATGTGTTCTGGTGTATTTATTGATTAAATTGTTTTTTGTAGAGTGTCTGCCTTCTGGATTAGTGTATCGTGGTATGCATCCCAATCGGCTTTCTTACAGTTAAATTTATATGTGTGTGTGTTGTGTGGTGCAAGTTGGGGGCGAGATGAATAATGTATGTCCTTTAAAACAGGACTGTGATCACTGGAAAGGACTGTGTCGGTGTACAGTCTGTACTGGAAATTATTTCCCTAGTTCAGAATAATATCCAGTACATCTGACATATTATCTGGTTTCTCTGGGATTAATGTTGGCATGTTTGGTGCATCTACAATATATATGTGTATGTTGGCGTGTCTGTGCAGTATTCTGCCATGTATGATGGCTCTTCTGGAGTGTCAGTCAGGGTGTTTGGCGTTCAAGTCGCCAGCTATTAGCACTCGTGGAGATACTTGTAATATCATGTCTATTTCGCCTGTACCTATTGGTGAAGATGGAGGTATGTAGGCTGCTATGATTGTGACTGGCTGATTGTGAATGTAAATATCAATGGCTATGACTTCAGTGTGTTGGAGCTGAGGAAGTGGATGGGTATGGTGGCGAATGGTGCGATGTACGGGAATAGCAACTCCCCCTCCTGGTGTATTTCTGTCTTGTCTGTAAATACTGTAATCTGGAATTGCGTGTTTTTTATTTGGTTGAAAGTGTATTTCTGTGATGATTGCTGTATGTGTGTGTGTGTGTGTGTGTGTGTTATGCATGTAAGCAGACAACTCGTGTTTTTGTAGGTAAGGCCCTAGGCATTCCAAATGAGAATGCGGGGTGTGTGTTTGTTTGTTTATTGTTGTGCTGCCATTACTGTGTGTTTGTGTCTTGCTGAGTTTGGTGCAGCAGCAGCAGTGCTTTCTGTAAAACTAAGGTAGTGGCTAAAAATTGTTGTTGAAGAGTCTGTGTCTGGTCTGCCTATTGTGTTATCTAAAAAATTATTTGTTCATAAAATGTTTTCGTGTCTGAGTTTGCGTAGCCAGGTATCTCCTGCATTATCGCATGGACCTTCTGAAATGACAGAAGTTCCTGCGCTTTACTTATAGGCAGGGGAGTCTGGCGTGGTTGTGTAGTGGGTTGTGAATGCTTGGTGAGAATCTGGTGTGTTTTTGAAGGTTCTGTGGTTTTGAATGTGTATGCGGGTGAGTGCGAGCCTGCTCGTCTTGTGGCAGATGTTAAAATTTGCTATTTCAGAATATTTGCGTTTCTATAAGTTCAATTGTGGGCGTCTCAGAGGGTGTGCTGGTGTGTTTATGAATGTTCTGTGGTTTTGAATGTGTATGCGGGTGAGTGCGAGCCTGCTCGTCTTGTGGCAGATGTTAAAATTTGCTATTTCAGAATATTTGCGTTTCTATAAGTTCAATTGTGGGCGTCTCAGAGGGTGTGCTGGTGTGTTTTTGTGGTTGTGGTTTCTCAAGTTGTTTTAATTTTTGCATAGGTGGTTTATCCTGTTTAATTGTTTGTGTGTTCTGTTTATTTTGTTGGTTTATGACTTGAGAGTACAGTTTTTTTCCCAAGTTGGGTTGCTGTGTTGAGCCGGCTCCTGTTTGGGTAATCTGTTTCTCTCTTGGTTGTGTTGTGTTGGTCTTCAAAGTGTTAATTGGTGCTATTTTCTGTGTCTGTCTTTGTTCATTATTTGTCTGGTGTGTGTTCCTAGTATGTGGCGCAGTCCTGGATATTGCCCAGCGCAGCTTCACAGGGCACTGGGTATAGGCCGCCGAGTGCTCCTGCCCACAGAGTGCATAAGTTGGTTTATCGTGTGTGCAGTCGCGGTGGCGATGATTTCCCCCTGAAGCGCACACAACACTCTGCGCATTCGCACTGGCGGCTCGTGTGCCCCAGTTTCTGGCCCCGGAAGCACAGCACTGGGCTAGTGGGTGGTATGTAATGGTTCTAGTGAAGTCTCGTCATCCCTAGTAGTCGTGGCATGGCTTTGAAGTGGGTCAGGGTGTCCTNTTTCGTCATCCCTACTAGTCGTGGTATGGCTTTGAAGTGGGTCAGGGAGTCCTCAGAGGTTTCCTCCACCTCCACTTCCACCTTGTAGAGGCCGATCTGTTGCTTCGTGCGCCGGCTGGTCATCTGCTGCACTGCTGTCACCTTGACGTGTTGCGCCAATTGAAGCTGGATGAGGGCGACGTCTTCTCCTGCAGGGAGTCCACCCAGGACAACTCGCAGGGGGCGCTTCTCCTGGAGAGTGAACTGGGCAGGAACACCAGTTCGTCCACCAGGATTCCGTCTATTAATTGTGAGAGTCCCCACAACAGATGACAGGTCCGTGATATTTAAATATCTAATATCCATATCTTAATGGTTTAATAAAATAAAATACATAAAAATAAGATAAGACAAATACTGAGATTGTGCTCCTATTTGCGTGATGAGCTTGCAGGAGGGCGGCTTCCCTACTTGTGGGCTGCTGCACGCCTAATCAGCCTTGGCTGCGGTAAGCTGACCTCCTCCCCCTTTACAGTGGAAGGGGCTAGGCCGGAGGAGCTTCTAGAGCTCTATCCGCAACCTGGTATACAAACCAATTAAACAGTATGTTGACTGCGCGCCCGGGCGTGAAGGCTAGCTTCCCAGGCCCAGGAACTCAGGCAGGTCGCTGTCTCCGTTTCCTCGGCTTCTTGGAGTCCTTGCTGGAGCTGCTGCTGTTCCTACTCGCACGTCCGCTCTCCACGACGACTCGAGGAGAACTCGACTGGCGTAGGCCAGGCGCGAACTGGTTTTGTTAAACCATCCCGCACCGATCAGAGAGTGCTTACGGGAGCGGGAGTTGGTAGAGTGCGGGTTATAGATGCATGTTCGTAAGGTTACTGGGAGACTTTTACCGAGAACCAATTTTGTTAAATTGTTTTCTTATGTTTTAATGCTTTTAAGTTTGTAAACGGGGCATTTTAGGACGTTTTAGACGGGTGTTTATATCCGGGAGGTATTTACAGAGTTTCCTAATTATTTAATTATTATGGGTTTCGATTTTGTTGTAGTAAGAATTATTTTGTGAGACTATTTTATTTCCAATTAAGGGTATTTTTAGGGCTTCGTTCAAGTCTAAAGTGCGTGTGAACCTCTGCGCGTTTCCCAGATCTCTTAGGAATTTATTTTGTACTGTTTTTCGTGATTTAATTGATACCTTGGTTGCATTTCCCCAGATTTCATTTCCATACATTAGGGCCGATTTAACTAGGGCAGTGTATAATACAATTTGAAGCCGCAGGGGGAGTCTAGGTGATTTTAAAAGTGGGTAGAGTTGTGGAAGTTTAGCCAGTCCTAGATTACGTGTTTGTTTTATTTGGGAATGACATCTTAATTTTTCGTATATTATTAAGCCAATGTATTTTGCTTGTGTGGAGTAGGGGATTACTTCGTTATTGTATTTAAGTGGTTTTAAGTTATTATGTTTTCTTCTCCGTGATATTAAAAGAGCTTGGGATTTCTCCGCTTTTATTTTAATTTTCCACCTATGCAATATTTTCTCANTCTTCTCCGTGATATTAAAAGAGCTTGGGATTTCTCCGCTTTTATTTTAATTTTCCACCTATGCAATATTTTCTCAACTCCCTTAACTGTAGTTGGGCATACATTTGGACATAGTCTATTGATTTATCACTGGCAAAAATAACAGAATAATCNGCTCCCTTAACTGTAGTTGGGCATACATTTGGACATAGTCTATTGATTTATCACTGGCAAAAATAACAGAATAATCGGCGTACAGTTGAACTTTAGCATAATTATTGGGGATGTCAGTTGTATAAAAATTATCAAGAAATGGAGAAAGAGCGCAGCCCTGTGGAACACCAGCTCGTAGAGTGCACGTTTTAGATGCGGCGTTATCACTGCTGACGTAAAACTTTATATTTGTAAAATAACTTTTAAGAAGGTGGATTTAACAGTCCAGGAACTTAAGATTAATAAGTTTTTGTATTAGGCCAGGTATCCAAACTTAATCAAATGCTTTTGCTACATCTGATTTGCTAGTGAGTCGGCTATTGCTTCGGCTTTATCTACTAGGTTTGCTTTTTAAATCCGTGGGCGTTAAAATGGGAGTAGAAGATAGGTTTCATTTATTTCCTCGGAGTATTTTTGAAATTCGCCAGAAACTCTGTATGTTGTCAGAAAGTTCAGTAACAAAAGTCTCCTATTTTGTGATTTTAAGTTTATCTAACTTGTTTCTGTGTTCTTTTTTAAGTTTGTTATATTTGGATTTTAAGAGATCAGTTCTGTGTTTCTGATACGAGCGTCTGGCGGGTCTTTTTTCTGCAAGTAAGAGGTCTATTTCCGAAAACTTTTGTTTCAAAAATTCGCGTCTAGTGAGGAAAGTTGTATTTTTCTTTAATTGGATTTTAATAGTGTTTTGAAGCAGATCTAAAGCTGAGTCTACATTCTTTTTCATTTTGATTTCTATGTCGTGTAAGGTGAATATTTCTTCTAAGTCTACTTTAAAGTTGTCCCAGTTTGTCAAAGGAAATTTACAAAGTATTGTATCTAGGTGTTTACTAAATTAGTGCTAATTTTGTAAAATACTGGTAAGTGGTTGGAGTCTAACTCATCCAAGGGATAAAATTCCAATATTGGATTAAGAATATTAGTCGGCCGAATATCTAAAACGTGTGGTTTAAATCTATCTGGAGTCGGAAAGTGCGTGGGGGTGTCTGGGGCGCTGATTAAATAACTATTGGTTTGTGAGTGTGTATGTAAAATTCTGGCTCTTTAGTTAGCTATGCAGCTGTTCCAGTCAGTGTGTTTAGAATTTAGATCCCCTGCAATAATATATGGATATTGATGGTTGGTTATTTTATCTAAGTCATTTATTATTAATTCTTTTGAAGGGGCAAGGTAAGCTGAAGTGATTGTTAAATGTCCGTGATTTGTATTAATATTTATAGAAGTTGATTCTATGTTCTCGCAGTTAGGATTTGGAATTACGTGATGTTGAAGTATATTATGTACTAATATTAAGGTACCTCTTTCCTATTTAGTGCAGTCCGACGGATAAGTTATATCATTTTTAACTGAAAAACCTTTTTTTACGGGTTAAAAGAGTTTCCTGTAAAAGTGCTATGTTCATGCCATTTGTATCCAGTAATCTTTCTAATTCTTAGAGCTGGTTGAACACTCCGTTTCTATTCCAGTAGATAATAGAGAGGGTACCGGGATCTTCCCCGTGGGGGCGATGGGCGAAAAGGGGAGGGGGGAGGGGGCGTGATCCAGATAGGGGGCGTCCTGGAACGTGGTCAGCACCTCCAGCAGAAGCATGGACTTGTGTTTGGGATCTGGGTGACCGTTAGCAGCCATCAATTACGGGCGGAAATGTTCCATGATGGACTTGAAGTTCACCTGACGCATGAACTTGAGGAGATCCATCAAGTCCTGCAGAGACGACCCCATTCCTGCCATGGAAGGAGGGGTGGTTGGTAGCATGAATGGAGAGACCGGAGGGGAGGTGTCTGAACTTTAATTTGGGGCGCAACCAGTGTTTAAACGGGTTCAGTGAAATGTTAGATGGGAGACTTGATGACCTGTGCATACGAATGAGAACTTGGCAGGTTTCTGGCGTCCATGCTCCTCGTATATTGCGACACGTCGCGTACTGGGGCGGGGGCAACAGGTGCTACCATTCGTGTTTGCGCTCTGGTAGTGAATTTGCGCTCGGCTGGTGCCTGCCGGCGCTGGATAATTTCAAGTACCTTGGAGCACNTGTTTGCGCTCTGGTAGTGAATTTGCGCTCGGCTGGTGCCTGCCGGCGCTGGATAATTTCAAGTACCTTGGAGCACGCTGGACGCTGGATGAGTTCCTCCGCAATTACAGCACTGTGGGTTGGCTAGTTTTTGAGGGCAGTCAGCAAGCTTGTGAAGCCCGGCGCAGTGACGGCAAACAGGGAGCAGGTGACAGAAGTTCTTGGTGTGGTCCAGGGCTAGACAATTGCGACACTGGGCGACCTCTGACAGCCGTTTTCTATATTGCCTGGGATGGACAACAGTCATGTTCAGTCGGGTGATTAAGACAAGAGGTGGAAGGGTGTCATTTCTTTGGGCTGTCACACAGAATAGGCTTTGTGGGGGACCAGCCAAATTTGTGTTGGGTCTGCGGGGTTTGGTTGGCGGGTCATAAACGGGTACACATCAGTGACTGTGTAGCAGCGCGCTTCCAAGTCGGTTTGGTGTCACCCGGCACGTCGAACACCACTTTTTGTGGCGACTCAGCGGAGGTGCTGTGCGTGAAAAAAGGGAGTTTTTGTTTATCTAGCAGGTCTTTTGCCACGTTAAATTCCTGCTCGTCGGCCGCAACGATGTGCAGGCCGATACGAGCGAGTGAAACGGTGAAGCCAGTTGGGTTAATGTTTCTGAGTTCGCTCACAAGTGAATAGTAGAAGTTTGCGTTCCTGAACTAACCTGTAAGTTGGTTTTTTGTTCGAAGCGCGCGGCTGTGGGTTGGTTTGTGTGCCTGGAGGGCCGGGATTNTAACTAACCTGTAAGTTGGTTTTTTGTTCGAAGCGCGCGGCTGTGGGTTGGTTTGTGTGCCTGGAGGGCCGGGATTGTGCAGAGAACTTTGTTCCCGCAGGACTGCAAACCGGTTCGAAACCGGGACTTGTGGGACAACAGCCTCCTGTTGTGGTCCACGAGCTCTTTTCTGGGTCTTATCCTCCGCCAGCTTTTCCCTTTCCGTTTGTAAGTTCAGCTCAGCTTGGCGTTTGCTCATTTTACGCCTGATTTCAGTCTATTCTGCCGATGTGCTCTCCACACGGGCGGTCGTGTCAGTTTCCATGACGGTTTCAGCTTCACTGTCGGAATCCTTGTGTAGGGGAGGGGAATAGAGAAGGCGTACTGATGATTAATTCCTGGCTGGTTGATTTGCGTAATTGTGACATGCTAAACATTTCTGCGCCGGGCTGGATATTCAGGGGTGTGGTTGTTATTTGTGTTAAGCTCTGCTGGGGGCCATCACCCGTGGCCGGGTTCCCAATCCCTTCCAGAATCTGGAAGGGGGTTGGGGGTTCAGGTTAAGTAACAACAAAGTTTTTAACTTGTATGAAATTTAAAAATTTCAATAAATGTAAGAGTGCCTAATGCGCTGTGGAGATACTCGCCGCTGACCCCACTGGGCTAGGCTGGAGATGACCTTTTAAATCGGAGCTTAAGAGGCCGGCAAGTAATCCCCGTGTCCACAAGCTACGTTCTAACAAGGTTTGACGCGAAGAGGCGAAGTGCTCACTCAAGTCCGCTGACAGAATGCTACTTACATGTATCTGCCTATACCTACATGTACCAACCAACATATACCCACGATGTAAATGGCCGGATAGATATTGATGGAAGGATATCGATGATACTAATATGTACATATCTACCTACATAACATCCTACTTACATAAGGACCTACTTACCTAGCCAATGGAGTACCTAAATTACTAGCTATATACACACCTACATGCATACATTCCTACCTACCTTACTTCCCACATCCCTTTCTACATACTTAACTAACCTCCCTACCGCCATACACCTACCTATGTATAACGATGTACCAACTTATACCTAACTACCTATACCTACCTGCCTATATCCAATTTATGTCTTATGGCTACACAACTTAACCAACCCACCTATTCCCACCTAACAACAAACCAAAATACAAAATTTACATACCTAATGAATTATCAATGTACATACCTACCTAACTACCTATAACTATCTTCTTAGCAATATATGCATACACCTTAATTTCCTATATGTACCATACTATACATACCACACTATACCTACATGTCTACCTATATGTAACTTCATATACCTCCTACCACCTTATAACTACCTCTATATACCATACCTATACCTAACTAATATACATACCAATTATTACCTACCTACCTACCTATGCATCTTATTACCAATCGAGCTATTTAAATAATTACCTATTACTACATACCTACCTAGCTTTACGTAACTACCTACTTAACTTCCTATCTAACTGCCCCACTATATATACATCTACATACACTAAGGGGACAAAAGTCATAGGATACCTCCTAATATCGTGTCGGACCTCCTTTTGAATGGCGAAATGCNTACATACACTAAGGGGACAAAAGTCATAGGATACCTCCTAATATCGTGTCGGACCTCCTTTTGAATGGCGAAATGCAGCAACTCGACGTGGCATCAACTCAACAAGTCGTTGGAAGTCCCCGGCAGAAATATTGAGCCATGCTGCCTCTGTANTACATACACTAAGGGGACAAAAGTCATGGGATACCTCCTAATATCGTGTCGGACCTCCTTTTGAATGGCGAAATGCTGCAACTCGACGTGGCATCAACTCAACAAGTCGTTGGAAGTCCCCGGCAGAAATATTGAGCCATGCTGCCTCTGTAGACGTCCATAATTGCGAAAGTGTTGCCGGTGCAGGAGTTTGTGCACGAACTGACTTCTGGATTATAACCCATAAATGTTCGATGGGATCCATGTCAGGCGATCTTGGTGGCCAAATCATTCGCTGGAATTGTCCAAAATGTTCTTCAAACCAATCGCGAACAGTTGTGACCCGGTCACATAGCGCATTGTCGTCCATACAAAGTACATCGTTGTTTGGGTACATTAAGTTCGTGAATGGCTGCAAGTGGTCTCCAAGTAGCTGAAAATAACCCTTTCCTGTCAATGGTTGGTTCAGTTGGACCAGAGGACCCAGTCCATTCCATGTAAAAACAGCCCACACCATTATGGAGTTACCAATAGCTTGCANTTCAGTTGGACCAGAGGACCCAGTCCATTCCATGTAAAAACAGCCCACACCATTATGGAGTTACCAATAGCTTGCATAGTTCCTTGTTGACAACTTGGATCCATGGATTCGTGGGGTCTGCGCCACACTCGAACCCTACNCCAATAGCTTGCATAGTTCCTTGTTGACAACTTGGATCCATGGATTCGTGGGGTCTGCGCCACACTCGAACCCTACAATCAGCTCTTACCAGCTGAAATCATGACTCATCTGACCAAGCCATGGCTTTCCAGTNCCATGGATTCGTGGGGTCTGCGCCACACTCGAACCCTACAATCAGCTCTTACCAGCTGAAATCATGACTCATCTGACCAAGCCATGGCTTTCCAGTCGTCTAGGGTCCAACCGATATGGTCACGAGCCCAGGAGAGGCGCTGCAGGCGATGTCGTGCTGTTAGTAAAGGCACTCGAGTCGGTCTTCTGCTGGCATAGCCCAGTACAGCCAAAGTTCGCCGCACCGTCCTAACGGACACGTCCGTCGTACGTCCCACATGGATTCCTGCGGTTATTTCATGCAGTGTTGCATGTCTGTTAACACAGACCATTCTGCGCACACGTCGTTGGTCTCAGTCATTAAGTGTAGGCGGTCGGCCACTGCCTTGTTCATGGTAAGAAGTTATGCCTGAAATTAGGTATTCTCGGCACACTCTTGGCACTGTGGATCTCGAAATTTTGAATTCCCTAACCATTTCCGAATTGGAATGTCCCATGCATCTAGCTCCATCTACCATTCCGCGTTCAAAGTCTGTTAATTCCCGTCGTGCGGCCATAATCACGTCAGAAACCTTTTCACATGAATCACTTTACTACAAATGAAAGCCCAACCAATGCACTGCCTATTTATACATTTTGTATGCGATACTACTGCCATCTGTATATTTTCATATTGCTATCCCATTACTTTTGTCACCTCTGTGTATATAACTTCCTATATTTACCTTCATATTCCACTCTATATATACCTACATACCTATCAAACTACCTGTATCTGTTTACCTCCCTATATCTACCGACATATGCCTACTT
The DNA here is from genome assembly GCA_002778355.1 of Clitarchus hookeri. Taxonomy (NCBI): domain Eukaryota; kingdom Metazoa; phylum Arthropoda; class Insecta; order Phasmatodea; family Phasmatidae; genus Clitarchus; species Clitarchus hookeri. The sequence continues at coordinate 18,950 of NQII01009730.1, read as the reverse complement.
ATGCCTACATGTAACTACCGACCTATTCATAACTATATATAATGTGCTATCTACTTATAACTATTTACACCTACCTACATACCTAAACGTAAAACCTACATATATCTAGCTACTTATTTATACTTACCACTACCTACCTACACCTACCTATACCTTTATAACTAACTTCATGCATATGTACACAATTACATTCCTAGTTACCCACATTTTTACCTACCTAAAAAAAACTACTCGTCTACCTATACCTCCCTTTGTAAACCGAACTATATAACTTATACCAATCTAACTACACCTAAATATACATACCTACCAAACTACCGATATGAATAAACTGAAGAGCCAAAAAAACTGGTATACCTGCCTAATATCGTGTAGGGCCCCCGCGAGCACGCAGAAGTGCCGCAAGACGATATGGCATGGACTTGTCTAATGTCTTAAGATATGCAGGACCCATTGAAATCTGTGCCAATTTAAGAAATGGTTGCACGTCTGTCACGTTTAATGATTCTCGTCAGTCGTCGGTGGTTCCGTTCGTTCACGATCTTTTTCCGGCCGCAGCGATGTCGAAGATTTGAGGTTTACCAGATTCCCGATATTCACGGTACACTCGTGAAATGGTCGTACGCGAAAATCCAAATTGTATCGCTACCTCAGAGATGCTATGTCCCATCTCTCGTGCGCCGACTATAAAACCTCGTTCAAACTCACTTAAATCTTGATAACCTGCCATTGTAGCAGCAGTAACCGATCTAGCAACTTTGCCACACGCTTGTTGTCTTATATAGGCACTGCCAACCGCATCACATTACTCTGATTGGTTCCATACCTCCGTTATTTGCATACACATGGCTGTACCAGTTTTTTTGGCTCTCCAGTGTACATACTTAATAACAACCACCCTTATTTTCTACATTACCACCTACCAACTTAGTTACCTACCCACCCATCTGCCTACAACTTACCTGTTTATCTTCCTACCTACCTTCCTATGTACATACCAATTCACCAACATCCCTGACTTCACAATATATGCCTATCTTCCTATCTACCCTCCCAACTACCTTCCTACTTACATATCTTACTATATAATCACCTTCCTATCTATCTTCCTACCTAATGCCTATACCTACCTACTTCCAAAATTCCTACTATCCTAACTACCATAATTACTTATCTTAACAGACTACCCTAACAACATACCTACCTTAACTTAATACCTACCAACCCACCCGGCTTTCTACCATCCTGCATTTCAACATACCTACCAACCCACCTAACATTCACACTCATAACCACCCACCCACCTAACAACCCACCCACCTAACTACCCACCTACCAATGTTTCTATCTACGTACATTTGTCCCTACATACCAATATTCTTACCTAAACTTTTTTACCCTACATATCTACCATAACTACCTATCTTAACAACCTTATCTACCTTAATTTAATACTATTTAACCAACTAAATCTCCTACCTACATTAATTTCTATCTACCAAACTACCTAATTTATTTCCACCTACCATACTACCTACATAACTACCTTTCTTCATCAATACCTACATACTTACTAACCTATCTACCTATCAAACTACCTAAATATCACCCAATGTAANTGATAACCTGCCATTGTAGCAGCAGTAACCGATCTAGCAACTTTGCCACACGCTTGTTGTCTTATATAGGCGCTGCCAACCGCATCACATTACTCTGATTGGTTCCATACCTCCGTTATTTGCATACACATGGCTGTACCAGTTTTTTTGGCTCTCCAGTGTACATACTTAATAACAACCACCCTTATTTTCTACATTACCACCTGCCAACTTAGTCTTCGTAGCTAACAAAATAACTAAACATAATCAAACCTACCTTCCAACTTCCATACAAACGTCCCTACTTACTTCCATACATACATACATACTGACCTATCTTTCCACACAGCCACCTACCTAACTANCACCAACATCCCTGACTTCACAATATATGCCTATCTTCCTATCTACCCTCCCAACTACCTTCCTACTTACATATCTTACTATATAATCACCTTCCTATCTATCTTCCTACCTAATGCCTATACCTACCTACTTCCAAAATTCCTACTATCCTAACTACCATAATTACTTATCTTAACAGACTACCCTAACAACATACCTACCTTAACTTAATACCTACCAACCCACCCGGCTTTCTACCATCCTGCATTTCAACATACCTACCAACCCACCTAACATTCACACTCATAACCACCCACCCACCTAACAACCCACCCACCTAACTACCCACCTACCAATGTTTCTATCTACGTACATTTGTCCCTACATACCAATATTCTTACCTAAACTTTTTTACCCTACATATCTACCATAACTACCTATCTTAACAACCTTATCTACCTTAATTTAATACTATTTAACCAACTAAATCTCCTACCTACATTAATTTCTATCTACCAAACTACCTAATTTATTTCCACCTACCATACTACCTACATAACTACCTTTCTTCATCAATACCTACATACTTACTAACCTATCTACCTATCAAACTACCTAAATATCACCCAATGTAACCAACTACATATTTGCCTGTCTTCGTAGCTAACAAAATAACTAAACATAAACAAACCTACCTTCCAACTTCCATACAAACGTCCCTACTTACTTCCATACATACATACATACTGACCTATCTTTCCACACAGCCACCTACCTAACTAACCACCATCTATGTAACTAACTATCCACCTACCCATCCTCCTACAAACCTAACCACTTAATCCACCAATATACCTAGCCAACTATATGCCTATCTCCCTACCTGCCAATGCTCATATGTGCCAACCTTATTATCTGCCTACTTACAGTTACATCTACTTAACTATTTATATTCTTACCTAACTATCTTCCTATATACATACCTACTAAAATTACCCTCCATCCTACCTACCCACTTTCTAACCTAGCTACAAACCTACTAAAATTACCCTCCATCCTACCTACCTACTTTCTAACCTAGCTACAAACCTACTTTAACAGCCTATCTTACTTGGCTATCTTAACTACCAACCCTAATTTCATTCCTAACTTATCTTCACATCTACTTACCTACCTTAACTACCCACACTCTTACCATAACTACCTACCTAAACTACATAACGTAACTTCATTTCTACCAAACTTCACACCTTCCTACCCATCTGCCTTCCTATCAAGTTACTATCCTACCAAACTACTTACCATCCTTCCTACCTGCATTTCTACTTACATAACTACTTATATATTTACCTATGTGCCTATCTATGTACTCACCTACCAACTACTTATATACCTTTCTAAATAACCTACCTAATTTATAACCTTAACTACATTCCTTAACAACATACATACACTTACTACTTAAACTACTTAATTTAACTACCAATGTTAACCTAATAACATCCCACCCACATACCTACTCATTTAACTACCTAGCTACATAACTTCAACCAAACTATCTAAGAACACAGCAACCATTCATATATGCCAACCTACACATACCAACCAAAATACCTATGTAATTATCTTGCTAACAACCTTCCTATATCATTTCTTAAATACATTCATAGCTACCTACAAACCTACTGACCTAAATAGACATAGCCACTTGCATACTTACCTTCCTACACACCTAAGTACCTATTAAACTACATACCTAAATATTTAGTTTCCTCCATACTTACTTACCTCTATAGTTTCCTAAATATCTACCTTCATACATAACTAACTACTTACATTCCTACCTTCCTACCTACCTATATACTAACCTTCCTCTCTACTTATGTATCTACATACCTACTAATTTATTTTCTTAACTACCTCAGAACTTAGTTTCCTATATTTATACCTATATATTTCTATTCGCAGATATTTAGTTTTCCACCTACCTAACAGCCAACTTACATATACACCTACCTACTTGCTTACAAACCTTACATAATAGCTAACTATATACATTCAACAATACTTACCATTCTTACTACCTCACCAAACACCTACATGCCTACCCACCTACCTACACAAAATAACTACTTATATACAAATATACATCTTACTCTCCTACTTTCACACACAAGAATTCACCTACCCATCTACCTTCCACCCACCCAATCACTAACTACTTACCTATCTACCTATCAGCCTACATATGTACCTTTCAACCTACTTACCAGACTATTTATTTAACATCCTTACTAAAAACCTATATACTTAAATTCCTATCACCCCACATAAATACTTAACTACCAATTTTCCATCCTTACGAACTTCCTACCTATGTCCTAGCATATCTACCGACAATTTACCCACTTATACACCTACTAGTCATCCACACACCAAACTACCAACACATCTACCAACACACCTATCTAACTATCTATCTTCGTTCCTACATACATACAGACATTAACTATACAGTTTTACATCCTTCAGTAACTACTTACTGTAACTATTAAACTTATATACCTACATTAATTTCATATATAACTATCTACCTTCTTAATTTCGCACCTGCCTAACTTCTTACCTACAAACATACCTACATTTATGACTCGCAATCTAATTTCATACCTAAAAAACCTATCAACCTACCTAGTTACTTAACATAACTACCTACCTTCACTACCTTCCTCAACTAACTTTGCTAACTATTAACCTTAACTACTTACATTTATTACCTTCAGTAACTTCATTCATGCCTCCCTTACTTTCTACATTACTATCAACCAATGTATCTACCTACCCATCATCCAACATACCTACCATAATACCTATCAACCTGCCTCCCTAACTTTCTACATTATTATTATCACCAACGTATCTACCTACCCATCTTCCAACATGCCTACCATAATACCTATCAACCTACCTGTGTACCAACCTTCCTACATGCCTATCTATTTACCCTCTTACCTAACTTCCTAAATACCTGCCTTCCTAAATACCTGCCTTCCTAAATAACTACCTTCCTAAATACCTACCTTCCTAAATACCTACCTACCAACCTATTTTCCTTCGCAAATACATGCCTATCTTCCTATGTACTCACCTAGCTATGTACATTGCTACCTATCTATTTTATATGTTCCATTCCTACCTAACTACCTACTTCCAAACTACCTTCCTTCATACCAACCTTACATATCTATCTCAACTACCTACATTAACTTCATACCTACGAACCTTTATAACTTTCTACCTTCCTACATTTTACCCAACCATCCAACATACCTACCTACCAAACCACCCACCATTCACACTCATTCCAACCTACTGACTTACCTAATTAATTCTGTACATTCCTACCTACCGACCTACCAACCTACACATCGAATTACCTACAAAAAAAAAAACTAAATATTTATCAACATTAATACATGCCTTCTAACCTTCCGAATTTCCTTGATAACCACCTACATAACCACCTAACCCACTACCTAACCTTCTACATGTCTACATAGCTACAAAACTACCTACACACTTAAATACCTACACACCTTCGTACCTTAACACCTACATACCCACTTATCAACTTATGTACCTACATACCTTTGTACCTACTTGCCCAAATACCTTTCTGCCTACCTACAAATTACCTGCACATGTAATTACTCAAATTGCCTAAGTTACTACAAATCTATATACCTACTAACCCACCTACCTACAAACTATTAACCAACCTAACCACACTCATACCATTCATCTACCTACCCACCCTACCACCTACATAACAACCTACCGATATACCTTAGTTCCTTCTTACCTACCTGCCTATCTAAACTACCTACATTAACTGTATAAAGTAACGACCTAATTTAAACACCTACTGTAACTACATACTATAACTACCTATTGTAACTAACTACTACAACAATATATATTGTAACGCACTACCTTAACTACCTACCTTATCAATCTATCTCAACTTCAAACCTACCTACACACCTATTCAACTTCGTACCTACATTCCTAGTCACCTACATTCCTACTGACCTACATTCTTATGGTCCATACGGTATAAGAAGGCAACTTAACGTTTACGAAACAAACAAAGTGCCATTTACAATATCCTGTATCAGCTGATACACGAACGAACAAAAGTTAAAATTGNAAATTACGTTGGCTATTCTGAGTGCACTGCCAATGCACATCACAAAAGCAGAAAATACGCGGGTAAGAAAGAGTTCTTACATTTATTAATGCATTTTATTTTACAAGGACACAAAACAATGGTTGTTAGTGTTAAAAACTAAACTTCGTGATAATGTAGTTATGTATAGGTGTTCAAAATTAAATGTACAATAGAACGATACGACACAGAAAAGTTTTCTGAAGTTGTGCTAACTTCAGAAAGTTTTCTCACGTCGTATCATCCCTCTCCAACCTCGCTTTCAACACGTCCTTNAAGTTGTGCTAACTTCAGAAAGTTTTTTCACGTCGTATCATCCCTCTCCAACCTCGCTTTCAACACGTCCTTGATATAAATTCGAAAAGCATATAGAAATATTGCATAATATTGTTGAATTATTTTTCTATTAATTTGACGAAACGACACGAATTTGAAATATATTTCCAGCCCGTAATCTAAGAACAATCAACTTAAAATAATACGCTATCTGTTATCCAAAAACAGCGGCTCAAACTTCGCCGTGACGCGCTGTGCGCGCGATCTCTCGGATATTATGCGAGGTATTACCAGCCAGAAATGAACCTCTTTTTTGCGCGATATATAACGAATTTACAAACAAATGCCAATAGTTATATTTTTCCACGAGCTCTGCATAATTTTTAAAGTAACATATATTTCATGTAAAATGATTTGGAGTAAAAGTCATTTATATTCGGCCGGTAATCGTTAGTCTACGTAAATTATACGCCATATTGTTCTCGTGAAATNAAATGATTTGGAGTAAAAGTCATTTATATTCGGCCGGTAATCGTTAGTCTACGTAAATTATACGCCATATTGTTCTCATGAAACCCATCTCCTTGTTTGTAGAAAGTGAGACGCGTGAATAGTTTTTAAGCAATTCTAATGTTATTCCACGTCACATATTTCCAACTCGAATATATTAGCTATAACGCCCAAAGTGTGATAATAGATACAACAGACCGTCTCGCAAATGTTAACCCAAATTCACTATCTCGGACAAATTAAAAAAGAGTGAGCAAATATTTAATTATTTGCAAAATTTTATATTTTTACTTGTATAACCTACTTATTTTTTTAGACAGACGTCTTAAAGTATCTTAAAATTTGTTTAACAGTACAATGGCAAGTGGATTAGCTGACTGTGTGTTGATAAAAAATACAGCCGCAACTTGACGGACCAGCTGATGGCGGAAGGATACATAGTCACATGTAGTCAGACGTAAACAGTGGCGCTACTTTCGCAGACCTGTCAGAAAACGGCCTTCTCATACAGTNTACAGAATGGACTATACCTATCTACTTACTTACCTACGTACCTTAGCTATGTAACCAGCTTTATTACTACCTACCGCTGTACATTTCTACGAACCGACCTACCAAACAATCACCCATCTACCAACTCACCATACACCAACTCTACCAACTACCTACCTGCAAGCCAACCCATCCACTTATCCACCTTCATACATATCCACCTACATAAATACCCATTGATATACATATCCACCTACATACAAATCCACCTACATTTGAACCAAAAATCACTTTTTTCTTCAAAAAATTGCCAAAAAAAAAATTGTNCATATCCACCTACATACAAATCCACCTACATTTGAACCAAAAATCACTTTTTTCTTCAAAAAATTGCCAAAAAAAAATGGAAAAATGAGGAAAACGGATCTGAAGCTCCTCAAAGCAAGATTTGGAACATTCTCAGTCGAGCAAGAGCATCTTAGTAGAATGAGCCACTTAATCCTCGGAGCAGGAGAGGAAGATTTGGGACTCAGGGCCAGGTCCAGTGGACCGGGGAGGATCAGCGGAGCTGGCCCTCTCCCACGACCACCATCCTGCACCTACCTCGCCCACACCTGCTACCACCACTACCCATCACCAAACACCCTTCTTCACCCTCAGCTCACCACCACCCCCTGGCAATTATTATAAAAATTTAAAACAATTTAAAAAATCAAAAAAATATAATGCTAACCTAACACTCATCCCATTACCCTCTCCTCGTCCTCAACCGTCCCAATAATAGTAAATATCAAGAAAAAGTGCAAAGNCCTAACACTCATCCCATTACCCTCTCCTCGTCCTCAACCGTCCCAATAATAGTAAATATCAAGAAAAAGTGCAAAGAAAATTTTTTTTAAAAAATTGGGGAACATGTAATGTTAACCTCACACTCACTACTCCACCTTAACCCCTATTTCTCCCTGCATTTGACCCTCTTCCTACCACACACTCCCCAGTCATAAATATCTAGATAACAATTGTAAAAACAAAAGACACTAATAAAAGTTTAGGATCATATTACATCACTGACTCGGACACCCATGTTTTATGTTAGTGACCTTGAACCCAATAGCCTTAAACTACAAAAAAATGGACTAACATAGAATGTTGCTGACTCCAACCACCATGTTGAATGCTGACGACGTTAATCTTAACTCCTATGCCCTCCCCTCCTCTCTCAAGGCATAATAAATCTAGAAAAAAAATTCAGGACCTTATAACCTTAACCACACACTCACCCTAACCATAAATTCCCCCCACCCACCACACCTACATTAAATAAATAAAGAAATAAAATAAAAATTTCCTTTAATTCAGTAGCATATAACATTAGACCCTCTTCCCTTCTCATCCCTGCAATACCAACCTCTCCCCTTTTCATTCCAAATTATTCATTGTCCTTACGTAAAAACCTCCACCCATACCAATCAATCGTATCTGACATTGGCTATGAAATTGCTCCTTTTTTTAATCTACCAACAGAGAGCTCCCATGTCGTACATTTCCAAACCCATGAATGCTGTGACAACACATGCATTCTTAGTCTTGACCGGCCTGGCCCAGGTGATTTTGCTATAGGCATAGATGACTGTCGCTACGAGTCAGCTGATATTGCATGCAGAAGAAGAACAGTGGCGTCAAGTTTGGGGTGCAGGAACAATCAGTTACGAGCTAAATATGGACGGCCGCCATGATGCAAATAGATGGATGGAGCATTGTGATGGCGACCGGCACACCGCCATCCTGAACCGCGGGAACAGTATGGGAGAGTTTGTACTCACCACTCACGTGTGATGCCTATCTAGCAGTAACGTCGCAAGCTGGCAGCCATCTTGAAAATCCTTTGGCTATATAACCAACGACAGCCGGCCCCATCGCCAGTTCTCGGCCTTGCCAGCAAGCATGTCTACCAGTCTGCATATGCAATGGTTGCTAGAAGTTTACCAGCCTTGTGGCTACCAGCCGCCACAGCCAGCTGAGTACCAGTTAGAAGTCGATGACTACAGCGGATCTGAAGGAGAGGAAATTGACCTGCTTCCAGATCCTCGCCCAGTGGGAGATGTCACCTGCTGCAAGTTTGATCCTAATTCGCGTTATGATTAGGTCTATACAGGCCAAAACTATGTAGAATATGGCACCTGTTTAAAAAATGAGTGTGGTGGGATGGCCATCTTGACTTATCTTGAAATGTGCATTTCCGGCTCAGGTGGAATATATTTTCTCTGCACGACACATCCAGATTTTAGCAAGCTTCCTATGTGAATATGAAAGTGGTATGTTTACCTTTGCAGTTTACTCTGGCTGGACAAAATTACCGTAAGCTGTAACAGTATGTGGCATGAAAGGCATGGTAGTAAAGACAGGGTCGGGTGGATGCCGACATTAGACATGCCCTCTGCATCACATTTGTGTTCTGTGTACAGAGACGAATTGTTACGTAGTGTTACATTCAAGCCCTCAAATATTGTTTCTCGCCAGTACGGTATATAAATGAGACAGGTACATGTTCTGTAATATGTATGTAATTGACAGATCACTGGCATGAATTCATGGCACGGCTGTGTCGTTCAACGATGACGACATAGAAAGTGTGGACGTGGAAAGCGAAGTTACCTGCAGCAAATGTAAATGTTTCGTTACTTTTAGCGAGACTGTCTCAAGATTCCTTTTACTGCTTGCAGAGATTGTGGAAACAATGTCATGACCGTTTTACAAGATGGAGGTAGCTGCACTATTTTAAAACCAGTCCAATATAAAACAGGCCCGATACGTCGACGAGCATCCAGTTCGCGGCAGACAGACAACATGGCTGGCTTCCATCTGGCAAGAACATATTATGCAAAACCTGGACTAAGTCGCATTGACAATAGTTACTGGTCGGGTAGCAAGCTCAAGGAGTATCTAGAGGTGTGCGACAGTGATTTGATGCACTGGATCGGTGCTGGGAATCCTGAATAGTTGAAGCCTTGCCAGCAGGTGATCGATTGTACTCCAGGCTACAGCAAGTGGTGTTTTTTTACATGCACGAAGACACCAAGCTTCTGTGCTCGCCTGATGTGGTAGCTGCTGCAAAATGTCGAGACAAATCACCTCTGCATGCCCTAAACTGTGCGTCAACAACATTGGACGTGCATGCCTTGAAGGTCGGCATCGTAGGTCCATCTATGTTGCAGTTGGTAAACTCAGCCACCTCGGTACAGCAACCTGTCGCCTGGAATCATCGAGCAACCTCTCAGAGCCTCAATTCTCAAATATAAAACTGTACCCAAACCCAGCTCCTCCCAGATGGGTAAACCTCAATGAACATCTGAACCTGACTTCAGCATCTGCAATGCTGTGAATTTGCTGTTTACAGAGGCAACCGACATGCTCTGTGAAGGTTGGGCATTTGCCTTCTGATGGACAAATGTAAGGTACAGTTGTTCTAAATGCCAACCACATTTCTGTTTATGTGCAATTATTTCTTGGTTAGCTGTGCATTCTACACTGAATATGGAATAACTACAAGTTGCAAATATTACATGTTAGTTGTGGTTTATCTATATGTATTGTTACATTACCCCCGGAAGGGTTTTCAATCCCGAAACAACTTGCTACGAGAGTCTACAAGTACACCCCTAGTTGCGGGGGCACCCACGGTCATATCAGCCAAGATAGTTCGCCCTTATGTCAGACGTCATTCCACCCCCTCATGTGCGACGAAGGCTAACCTAGTTAAGCGCCTAAGCTCGCACAACCAAGGCAACCCAGCGTTACAGAGGAGTATAGTTCAGCCACTGGTCGAGGGATCACGCTAGAGAGCAAAGATCCACCCTGGAGGAGGAGCTCGCAGTTCACACCCTCGTACCGCAGATGAGCCCGCGGGCAGGTACAATATGTGGCCGTGCACTGCCAAGGGACAGCTGTTCTCCAGAGTTCATCTCCAGCAGCTCGCTCCACCACCTCGTGTGCTGGGGCTCTCCACTGACCTCCAACATATTTTTTGCAAACTCCCAGAAGCTCTTCAAGACCTGCACCAGCAAGCAACCCCCGAAGTAGGACTGCGGGCTCCCTTAACCAGGAACACGACCATTGTAAAACGCACCCAGTCGACGGCTACCCGTACTGTGAACCTTGTGTGTAGTAAGCCAGAGCCACCACCACTATGAATACATTCCAAGGGCTGTCAGTCAGCTAGTCCAGCCGATTAACTCCATTCACCGTGTTGAACTGACGCCGGAAGGAGTGATAGACTGGTTCTGAAGAACTGCCCACCTTTGGACATACACCCAACATCGTTGACTGACTTCCGGGGTAAAACCACTGCTCCAACCACTGTGCTGAATTGTCGCCGGTTGGAGTATTTGGGTACGACTCTGTTCAGCCGCAGCTTGGTTCTTTACCTAGTTAGGGAACATCGTTGCCTGCCTGCTCTCCTCTCTTGAGGTCGATGTTTGTACGTACCTATATGCCACACACTCAAAGAAGTGGTACGAAGTGGCAGGAAAGGAAGGCAGCTGCGGCCTCCAAAGCCAATGGGAGCTGTAACCCAGCCCCAACTGCACTTTGCAGCATAACCGCCTGGGAACGAGCTCAAGCCGCCCGCCAGCTGGAGACAGTCCTCACCGTTGCACCATCAGCCGCAGCATCACCGTGGCCCCAGGTACAGTCAACTCCAGCAGCAGTAGCAGCCACCCTGGGCCACCTCCAGATCAGGTAAACCTGTGGTAGTGTGCCACCCAGTACGTAGAACAGCTAAGCTCATGTTTGACTTTGTACCGTTACGTCAAGCCACGCGCCCTGTATTATATACCAGCTGGGGTCCGGTCAGCCAGTTGAATCACCTGTGTCTCTGACCGACACGTCGAAACCTTGCCCGTCTGTGATGTCACAGTCGGCCACCCGACGTCACACTTCACAATAATATAAAACAAAGCTAAATTCCACATTGTTAGCTTTTCAAGGTTTAGTGTATCATTCACAAAAGTTTGTAACATATTTAATACATATGCACAATTACTTCTGAACCTACTATCGGTCATACATGATCCAATAACAATTTAATGAAACGATTCTTGTTATTTAATTACCTTAGTTTTAGTCTTATCACTCCACCTGGATCAACCATCCTCAGTCCGAAAGGTTATCGAAATGCAAACTCTGATATCAGGATCCCAAAAGTAATAAGGTAGTAAACCTTGTTATGGAGACCCCGTTTCCCTGGTCTCTAGGGGGATATTGGGGCCTTTTCACTTTAATTGTCACCACGTTGATAGTTGATAAGCCCTCAAGTTATTTATTGGTGCCCAAGGTGGGGCCTCACGAAGCTCTGGTAGAGCTAGTGAAACCAGGGAACACCTGGAGAAGAGCAATCGCTGCTCCATTCAAACCCAGACCACTTTGGAGAGTGCCGAAAAACTCCCAGGCACCCAAAAACCCAGCAACAGTATTTTATAATGACTACTGAAAACAGCCAGAGTAACTTAATTAATGAGAACCTCTACACCGCACCATGTCCTATTCATAGCTGTACCAGAGGGTTGAAATCTGACCATCCTATGTGCACATTGTGGTGACAATTACCACTACCTGTGTTGAGGATGGGAGGAAAAGGACATGGATGGATTGGAATACCCCTGCCTCAGATGTCAAGAACGACAAGCCACTGCGACACAGATGAAAGTGCAGGGGAAGGCCTATATAGCCTCCTGTAATGACTGTCCCTGCCTATACCACTTTAAATGCCTCGGTTGGCCTGTGTGCCATTTTTAGGCACTCGCTTAATTTTAACTATGTTCTTTTAACCTCATATTCCCTTTCTGAGAATATTTTCTTTTTTTTCTTGACAAAGCAATGTTATTATTATTTGCCAGCACCTACCTTTATTTTTAATTTTTATGCTGAAGCAAGGATAGCAAATGTTTTTGCCACTTTTTTTGTAATTTTCTTTATTTATCTAGCAATATTCCAAGATTTCGTTATTTTTTCATTACCTTGTTCTTTCATTACTCTGTTCTGGTTAAGCTATTGTGTCCACCGGTTGGAATAACTGTATTTAAAAACAAATTGTGAATTTTGTAATGGAGTATCCTGTATTTGGTTTGTGCAGATCATATTTAATTATTTTCTGTCAATATAATTTTATAAAGTATTTATGGTATTAAGGTAAAATGACTGGTTTTGTGAATATTTTTGGAAAGCGCCATACTTACTTCCTTCTTGTTTTCAACTAATCATGGCGTGACTGAATTTTTAATTAGCTCCAGCTATCTTCCTACTAATTGTGTAATAATTTGATTTTAACGCTTTTGCGGTCGACCTGTTCGGTCGGAAAATGCTTTATTGAAGCCATTTACCTACCTTGCTACAGAGACGTAGCAAACTTTCTTTGAAGTCGCCTTACGTCCTCTTGATGCTTGATGCCATTTTAAAGATGAAGTAACACCTATACTGTCGTTGGCAATGGAGATGTCTGGAAGATGGGCCACATCTCAGCAAAGTCCAGCACCTCTCTTTTATTATGTGCATGTGCATGAAATACGGCAATCAAGTCACCATGTTATTTCAGACTCAATCTTTTATAAAAAACTATTACGTAAAATTTAAAATTTTGTATCACTCGACATATTTTGTAATTCTGTATGTAATAATCTCATGTTGAACACTGTCTAATATTTGAAGATAAAAGAATGTAACCTCCAAATGGTTTATTATGGCTCAACATAATTTGCTGTTTTGAATTTTAAAGTAGTTGTTGTATGATCCCAACAAAATTAACAATAATTTTTTTCATACAAAAAAAAATCCAAAACAAGTTATAACAGTTCTTGCACCAGAGAGTATATATATCTGTGTATGTGTGTGTGCGCGTGCATGTGTGTACATGATTGTATAATTGTGTAACACGAATATACACACATATATATATATATAATCATTTTGCTGCTTTCATTGAATAACAATATAACAATACAGACAATAAATTGGATTTAATTAAGCCTTATCTTTGTAGGTCCACACTTCATTTACAATGTGTCCACATGACAATATACTTTACAAAGCCTGGTGTTTCACAATACACCAGTTAACTAAACAGATGATAAGACTAGAATGGAAAGGACAAGGAATGCACATGGCAATATACTCATCGTAACCTAATAAAACAGATAAATGAAACTACCCATTCAGGGGAGTGAATTTTATTACGTTGGCAGGTATTCTTGCATACTTATAAACTGTTAGAGGTGAAGCAAACTTTTGCTGTGAACAATGTGGCAATGTTCTCCTTATCTGAATTGGAAGATTCGTCATAAATCTGTCGACCACGAGGCCCTAAAATCAAATCACCCTTTGGAAATGAAAAGAAACCAGTTTCATCCATGTTAAAGGCCCTATTTGGGTCTTTAAAGACATTAAAATCATCTTTTAATAAAGTGGTAATTACCATTTCACTAATTATAGAAGTAACTTTGCTTGCAGGGATAACAAGATTTGTGGAGGAATTTGCATTGTGTACATAATTCGTGGAAATGCAGACTACTAAATAAATTAGAGGCATCTCACAGAATGCTGCACATAGAAATATCAAATGATAAAATTAATAAGAAACCTACAGTTATTGGTGTTTAGAACCCTTCACGTTCAAATGCAATAAAATGTCTTGATTGTCTTGACACTCAGTTGACCCAAACTAAAATTATAAATGTATTTATTGTCAGTGATTTTAATATTGATATTCCCAAGGCTGATAACCTTACAGAGTATTACAAAATCTACGTGTCTTCAAGGGGCCTGGTACTAAGTAACAAATTGTATGCAACACGAGTAACTGAGAATAGCTCTTCACTCATTAATCATATCATTGCTAATGCCACAGAACTTGATTATCACTTATCTAATATAAGTAGCAACATCAGTTATGATGATATAATTGTTGAAATTCTCACCTATTGGTCTGGAACAGAAATAAACTCTCCAGAATAAAAGTGTCAACCACGGATTTTGATTAGATTATACAATATTAAATGAAATCATAAATTAGACGAAAATAAAGAATAGTCATAAACAGTGCCTACACAAATTTTGTTGAGGACTTAAATAAGACAATAATTGAAAGCAAAACAAAAACATGCTACTATAGAACTTAACGGAATAAGTAAGTAAATCATCCATTGCTAACAACTGAACTAATAAACCTTATAAACACACGATATAAAATTCAAAACACACTAAGAAAATAACTTAATAATCTACCCCTTCAAATAGAACAAGCTAATCTGAAATAAGATAACACATATTAAAAGAAAAAAAAGGTTACTATGCCAACAAATTCGGCGAAGTCAAAGATAACAGTAGCGACACATGGAAACTGATATACAAAAGCTAAGGCAGGAATAAGTCTATGGAGTGCACTGCTCTTAACCTAAGAAATGTCAAACATTAGGCCATCCAAAGGATATGTAAAACTTTTAATGACTTCATTAATGTTGCAGAAACACTATGCCAAAATTCTGCCAAAATGTTGTTGGCAGAGTTGTGAACTATATTTCCTTAGAACCTACAGACAAAGTGGAAATACTTGACATTATTTCAAACATAAAAAATATACCAAACAAAATGTAACAAGGAATGGTATTACCTGCAAACTTATATTTAAAAAAAGGCAAATTGTCAATTGCTGACAAACTAGTGGATCTCATTAATTTATCTCTTATACAAGGCGAGTTTCCATGTTCCCTGAAAACAGCTCGAGTGATTCCTATATACAAAAGTGGAAGCTAGACTAATCCATCAAATGACAGACCGATATCTATCTTACCCTGTTACTCTTAAATATTCTAAAAAGTTTTACAGACAAGATTAATAAACTTCCTAATCGATTTCTGGTATAAACGATAGTATGGCTCCAGGGAAGGCTCAAGCACTGAAATAGTTATCCTGGACTATATCAGTAAAGTGACTGAAGCAATTGATATCTTTTCATTAACCTTGGAAAAGCATTTGATACAGTAGAACATACAATACTTCTGCACAAATTACAAATAGCTGATACAAGGGGTAAGGCACTTGATTGGTTCAAAAGTTACCTCAGTGGACGAAAGCAATATGTAAACCTAGGGAATTCTGAAAGTAGGAAAAAAGAAAAGAAATCTCGTGTGGTGTTCCGCTAGGTTCCGTACTTGGACCCATCCTTTCCTTGCATATATAATTGATTTACAAGCTACTAATCTTAACAGATGTTTAAACCTATTTGCAGATGATACAGCAGACATTTACGAAGGAGCAGATATAGACAGGATAATGTTGGGCTTGCAAGCCTATATTAAAACTATAACAAATTGGCTGATTGAGAATAAAATGTCATCTAGTTCTGAAACAGACAGAAAGTTAAATACCTATACATTATAATAAATGAAACTCTCCAATGGAAGGACCACATAGTCACCATTATGAATCAAATAATTCCAGCCACAGGCAGGATACGATATCCTATCCTACCTAGTAGTCTTAAGCAATTATATTTCTCCCTTATACACTGCCACCTAGATTATTTAAATATGATATGGGCAAGATAGGCTAGATGTGAACTGCACGAACTAGAGAAACTTCCCCTTGAACAACAACAAAAAAAATTATATCTGAGACTATCATCATACCCATATTGCTACGTGCAGAGATAAAATCCCAGTTGCTACTATAATTACTATAATAGATCGAAGATGAACACACTGTTAGTAAGATGACTGTAGGCTCTAGACACAATGTCAAAAACTAAAATACATAAATTCTTTCAGATAGTTACAACATTTTTAAGGGGGCCACTCACTTGCCTGCTGCAGGGGCAATCTAGGGTGCAATGGTGGGGATGACCCTAAATTTCCTCCTAAGTTGTGTGTGTGTAGGCAAGCAGGGGCAGTTTCCTAAATTGGACCCTAGGTAGGGCGGCAGGGGCTCCGTCCGCTTCCTAGCTCACTAGATTGCCCCTGCGTAGCACTGTATAGCACTCTGTGTAGCGTAGTTGGGCCAATTTTGCCGTCATTACGTCGCTGATTATCGTACGGAGTGGATGTACCTGCGTGTTCGTCCGAACAAATCACCAAAATGGCGTTTAATGAAGAATACACAGTATGGACGCGGGTGATTGAAGTGNTATAGCACTCTGTGTAGCGTAGTTGGGCCAATTTTGCCGTCATTACGTCGCTGATTATCGTACGGAGTGGATGTACCTGCGTGTTCGTCCGAACAAATCACCAAAATGGCATTTAATGAAGAATACACAGTATGGACGCGGGTGATTGAAGTGTATAAAGATCGGCCGTACATGTGGGATAAAAAAAAATAGCCGTTATTTCTGCCGAGATTTGAGGCAGCAAGGGTTTGAAATGATGTTCGAAATATATCAAGGCCTTGAAAATGACATCGACTTCGCACACTTCAAAAAGAAATTCGAGAATATGCGAACGGCATTTGCGCGGGAGTTGAAAAAGGTATCGTAAAAGTAGTTTAATCATTGTAGGTACATAACATATTTATTAACTTATTCATCTTCGTAGCTACATTGATTAATTTTTGACGTGACAACGTCTTAAATTAGGTTGGGCTGGGAGTCACTTATGAAAAAGTGTAACGCTCGGTAACGTTACGATGAGTCACCGAGGAGGGGTAATCAAGGGAGGGAAATGAGGGGAGGAAACAGGAGGGGAGCCGAGCCGGCCAAGGAGAAAGCCACCTTGCATGGAAGCAATTCCAAAGACGAACGACGCGGTGGAGCTAGCGTCGCAGTTTTACAATTAATAAATGTAATTAGACGAACCACAAGGAAATTAATAACGCGCTTGATAAATAAAGACGCTCTCGCATTACTAAAAAANAAAAGAAATTCGAGAATATGCGAACGGCATTCGCGCGGGAGTTGAAAAAGGTATCGTAAAAGTAGTTTGATCATTGTAGGTACATAACATATTTATTAACTTATTCATCTTCGTAGCTACATTGATTAATTTTTTTTATTCGTTAATTCTTCAAAACAGACGGGATCAGGCACCGACGATGTATACAAGCCATCACTGTAGTACTTTAGCTTGTTCATGTTTTTAGAAGAGACCAGTGGATTTTCTCGCAGAGGAATAGATTCTTTGGATTCTGGGGATGAGGTAAATAATTTAAAAAATAACCATAATATACATGTTTATTGATAACTAGCAGACCCGGCAGACGTTGTCCTGTTTGATGNCAGCAGACGTTGTCCTTTTTGATGAAATTAATAATAGCTAGAATAAACTCAAATTATTTCAATGATGGTGATATTTTTATTTATTCGAAAATATGAAAAACAAGTGACGGGAAAAACCACGTGTAGTAACACGTGTCAGGAAAAACCACGTGTAGTAACACGTGNGCGATAGTTATATCACTTGTAACATGTCTTCTTGGAAAGGGACACTACCTTGTCCGTTGAAATGAGCCATAAATTTATTCCG
>NQII01009729.1:0-46620 GCA_002778355.1 Clitarchus hookeri | reverse complement strand
CACTTCACCAAAATTATCTAATGCCATCACCTATAACACTGCTCCTTTATAAAGTAAAACACCCGGGAGTGTAAAGAAATTCTCTTCCTACCCGAAAAGTCGAACGTCAATATTACAAAATTTTCAGAATTATTAGTTTTCTTTGTCAAATAAGCTTACGAACTCATTGTACAGCTCGCAGGTCTTTGCGGCAGTTGACTTCGGCAAAATGTATTACTCATTTATACGATTTCTNTCATTGTACAGCTCGCAGGTCTTTGCGGCAGTTGACTTCGGCAAAATGTATTACTCATTTATACGATTTCTCTAAAGTCAGTGTGCTTCGCCGTGTTCGTTAAGGCATCAATATCTTAGTTAAATAAATGCGTAATTATAATTTGCTATTTTATTTCTTGTAACTGCAAATAAAATACTCTTTTCTCGATATATTTCAATAAATAGCTGTCACTTGCTATTTGCAATATAAATATATTCAATCACTACAGTTAACACACAGTCCACACACAGCAATATGTTGTGTCAAAATTTTAAGTGTTTTTTAGTTTTTAAAGCATTCTGTACAACTTACTGCAAATGGTTTTTTGTTCAAAAAATTAATTTTGCATGTGTTGGCTACCCGATAATTTAAAATTCAATAAAGTATCAGTTAAACTTTGTTAAAATAGCAATGTATCAAGTTTAATAGGANCGATAATTTAAAATTCAATAAAGTATCAGTTAAACTTTGTTAAAATAGCAATGTATCAAGTTTAATAGGAGTTCTGGATATTCTGAATCAGTTTTAATTTGATTATTAACAATGATTTTAGTTTGTGGTTTCACAAAATAGAAGTAAAAATCTATGAAAAATATAATAAAAATTAATTGTAAATTTTTTTTACAAGTAGTTTACAAAAAAAGTTTACTAAATAGAAACTATAAAATTTATTATTTTAATGACGTGTACACAGATATTCAGAATTTTCAGTTTTGTGCAATTTGTTTTGTCTACTGAATAATATCAATAACGCTTTATAAATTTTTTAACATTATTAATCATTTAAAGAAAGAACCATTGAAAATTAAAAAAAACGAAAGAAAAAATATGATAAAGAAATTATAAGTATTATTTATTCGGATTTATTTTGGATTTTAAAAATAATTTGCACTGTCTTTATAAAAATAAATATAAAGGTAAATTGATATACGTTTCTGGAGAGGCAGTTTTATCTAAACGATTTTTTGAAGTATTTTTTTAGTATGTCATTTAGGAAGAAGTTTGTGAAAATAATGAATTACTTAAAAAAATTATTTAATTATTGATATAATGTTTTTATTTTGAAGATATTTTTTACTTTAAATTATTATTAAAAGGATCTATAAAAAGAATTAAAAATTTAATAATCTGGGAAGAAATGTCTGATAAAAAGGAGTTACAAATAATGTTTGAAAGTATTGATATATTTTTTGGTTTGGGTAGCTATTACTATAAATAGAATGACCTTAAACAATAATATAATAATTTAAAAAGTATGATACCTCAAAGAAATATATATAAAAAAAAAATTGTTATTTGGAATTTTACAAACAGTTAAATTGTATTTAAATTGGAAAAATATTTAACTTTAAAAGTAAGTGGAAATAATATTTTCAAGTAATTAAATATGGTTTTAAAAGTAGAATGGTTTTCGATTCACCAGAATATTCGGACCCTAACAAAAAATAATAATAAGATAATATTTTTTTTATCTATATGACTAGTTCTTGAATTACAAAGCAAATTATTTTCATAAAGAAAACGTAAAATTACTTAACACAGTTTGTTTAGGAAGTGTTTTAAAGTATTTAAGTAGTTATGATCTAATGATAAAGTTATGATTATGAAAACCACACATGTTGACATACAAATAACCTTAAAACCGAAAGCTGCAAGGTTCAAGCGAACTGAGGAAACCCCTCATTTTCGGGGCATGGGGGGTTTCTCTGATAACGACCACTGCAGCCTGCTGAGTGCAGTAATGTTTGGGGCATACGGTGCTGTCATCAGTATTAGAAGTCAACATTAGTCCATTGTGAATAAATATGTCAATCATGTAACAGTCTTTGTGATGTTGTATGGGGTTGTTGGTGAAATTCCTGCAAGTAGTTAAAGTGATACAAATTATTAAAATAAGAGGAAAAAGAGTTTGAAGAAAGAAGTTTACAAATAGGAGAAAATAATAAGTGCAAGAGTTAAAAATGAGTATTATGTAAATTGAAAAAGAATACTTGTTCAACCCAAGGCCTATGTAAATGACTGCAAGTAACTCAATCATGCTTCAATAGTATATACATATTTATTACAATATATTATATAACCTATAATGTTAATTATAAGGGACAAATATTAATAAAAAATTTTACCAACTACCACATATCCGATTGAATGGAAACGACTCAGTAGTTCTTGTGACAATACAATATTTGCATATAGTCAATCATCACAACCATTTTAGTTTGACAGGAAAAATTAAAAAAAAAAATTGTCTTAAAATATGAAAAAATTATAATAAGTCTCAAAATCCTAAAAAACTAAATAGCATATTAACTAATTAAAAATAAATACAGTAAAATTTAACTAAAATATTTGTTACGTGTGTCCATGGAGCTGCATTCCGTCAAAAGTGCCTGAAGGTGAATTACTTTAGATATACAAAACGTTTATTGACTTTGATCAGAATGTGAAGAATATGCATATCTAAAAAGCGAAAACGTCCATGATGTCCAGATGATGCCTCTGATGGCCCAAGAAAAAAACCAAATTCTCAGATACTCAAGAACAACCTCTTCAACTTCAAAAGGAACAGTGCAAGAGTGTAAAACCGCTTTCAGAGAGGAAATTCATGGAATTTACAGTAATCGTGTTAGACGATTGTGCAATCTGTTGTCTGAAGGTAGATCCCCAAACGATGCAAGAAGTAAAAGTAGAACTGGAAATTCAAAACCCGGAAGTCTAGTTAAATATATTAAAGATCACATTACTTCTTTCTCTACAAAACAAGCACATTACACAAACAAAACATTTCATTACATCAGTGCTTCTCTCAATGTCAAAGTGATGTGGCAGTTATTTAAAGAGAAACACAATGACATTGCTGTAACCTACTAATTTCACTTGAATATTTTTCAAGAGAACTTTAGCCTTCCTTTTGGAAGACAGCAAGTGGACAAATGTTGCCAGTGAGAAGGGTTGTCTGTGAACATTTTAAAGTCCCTTGATTAAAGACGTTGCAAAACTTGTTCATGAAGCTGTTTATTAGTCCACAAGCGAAGAGCCAAAAATTTTTGTAAAACTATTGAGAGAGTTATAAATCAGTGTTTAGAAGATAATAAAGTTGCAGGTATATATTAACTATGTGATGAATATGAAGCTGCCAGAGATTCCTGGAAAGGAGATATTTCACATGTGGCAATTTAACCATGAACGTATTCTATTTAAATGCCTTCTAAACACGGGGTGGGAAATTTTATATATGAGGTGTGCTCTAAAAATAAGGGGACTTGTTATTTTGGGACTTTGTCTCGATAAATATTTATGTATTTATGAATATCTATTTTTTCCCCTTCAAAGTAATCCCACTCAGATATAATACACTTGTGAAAGCGCTTTTTGCCAACCTTCGAAGCACTTATAATATGCGCATTTTGGTATGGCAGTAAAATCTTCCAGGTCTTTATCGCCTTAATCGTGGCAAACCTCCATCTTTTCATGGTTCTCTTCAGTTTTGAGAACAGAAACAAGTCGCAGGGAGCCACGTCCGGTGAATACGGTGGCTGAGGCATAATTACTGTGTTTTTAATACAGATACTCTGATCCATTGTTTGCGATAAAAAAAAATCGCCAAGCACACCGAAACACGTCTAACCTTTATAATCTGTCACAAACAAACTAACAATGCAAAATTGCTGATTATGCCAACATATGTTGAGAATATGTGTACTAACATAATAATAAAAACAATCGTTAATCGAATTTAGAATTTACGTAGCCCTCTAAATTTGCGAAGTCACCTTATTTTTTCAACACACGTCGTATACCATGAAGCAATTGAAAAGAAAGGCCCAAAAGAGGTAAGCTTATTTCTGCCAGATTTAATGAATAATCAAATTAGCCCAAATGTTAAAAATCTTCATCTGTTATCTGACAGTGCTGAGGGTCAAAATAAAACCCACACTAGTGAGGTTTTTGTTGGCACTTGTGGAAACTGGGCGATTTCAGAGAGTTCACCAGTACTTACCGATCAGAGGGCACACATATTTACCTTCTGATAGGCATTACAATAACGTTAAATATAAAATGAAAAGCACTGATAGGCTATACACACCAAAGGAATATGTCAAGCTCATTGCCCATTCTGTACTGAATCATGGCAAATTCACAGTGCACATGGTCGAGTCCAGGACATTACAGATTTTAAAAACTGGTTATATAGATTTTATAAAAGAAATTTGATATCAGCAAAGTCTTATGCCAGGAGTGTGCCATGTGACCAGAAACAAAATTTCAATGTATCAGCGCTTATGGAATTTTCTACTCTGCACACCACATTGTTAGAGTTCAAGGTCAACCATTCATTGAGGGCCTATTGACCATTCATTCGTACTTAGTCATCTAGTGATAAGCCAGACATGCCAACAGAATTAGCTTACAGAGCAGGTTTTGCGCCAATAAGTAAAAAAAATTTCGAATACATCACGATATCACAGAAATTTGTTCCCACAGAAAAATTTATTGACTTTTACGCAGAAGTCTTTCTGTGGTTAAAAATTTACACTCCTGATATTGGGCATATATTTTAAACCAACTTGTTTTGTTGTATATGTTCATAACTACGCTTTTTAAATTCAAGCAGTGAGGATTCACTATCAAATTCCCCCAACATGGTGCTAGTTTTATTTGAACTTTTTAGTGGGCGATGACTGACACTTTAATATAATATTGTATAATCCTTATATGTAAAAAACCTTATCTTATTCTGTTGTGCTCTACCGAATCTAGACTCTTTAATGAGGTACGTCCTATAGCACATTTCACGTATGAATGGCATAAATGCTCATTCGTAACAATAGCGGAGGCTTTGTTACGCCCTTACCTCTCGCTTCCTTGCATCAGCTTCTCTACCATCCACCCCCATTTCAATAAATTTCCCACCCACCCTCGCTAATTTCTAAATTTACAATAGCAAAATTTCAGCCAAGTCCACTCTTAAAATTAAAACTTTTAGCTTATTAGAAGCACTATAATTAAAATAATGTCATAATATATACCTTAAAAATGTATAAGTTTTAAAAAAATATTTAAATTTTACAGTTCAATATATAAACGAACAAAGCCATTATTTGTAACCTAAATACCGAACGGTATTTAAATGTAAAGAATTTCAGTGTGAACTGCAAGTCCATAATTGCGTATATATAATTGCAAACAATTCGTCTCAAAAATGCATTTTCTGTAAATTTAAATTTAAAAAGTGTGCAGTGGATGTAGTTATATGAAATGCAACTGGTACTGTGATCGTAATTCATAATCAAGTGACAATTTCCATTAAAATAACTTTCAACTAAAGTGCTAATTTAATAAATGCCATGCAGTACACCATATTGTATGCAGTTAGATATATCTGTGAATATAAGAAGTAAAATTATATTATGATACTTTCCCCTCAGTCTACATACTATATATTAAAGAAACTTCTCATAACAGGCGTTAAATAAAGGTATGCCAGTAACTATGAGATTTTTGTACGCTGACAGAAAGCCATTATCACGGTATAAGATGCCATATTAAAGGACGATTAGTGGTGGCTACAGGCCAGGCAATGCGACCAAGTTACGAAGTGCCGAGACAAAACATTCCCGCATCAGCATTTCCCCACGGCTTGAGTGCCGCTGTGTTTCGAAACAGCGTGCCACCACGCGCCACACAAATGTTTCCCCTCACCCGCTTTAAAAATAAGTTTACTGTTCTAGTTTTAAACTCCTTATATTCCTAATATTTTCACGTACCTGCCACAAACCAGTGATATAAGAACACGGGGAGAAAGAATTCCGTTGAGTTCGTGCAGTTCTGTGACCCGAGGACTTCGGACATGCAAGCGACACACCATTCCAGTCATACTGTATTGTTTGATGCGCAGACTGCTAAACGTGACGTGATAAGGAATAATTGTGTGCAAAGTTATGGGTATTTACTGAAATGGGAATAGGGCCCGAGACGCACCAACTTCCACTGTGACTGTCCGTTCACGGTTTACCCACATCCACTCAATTATCAGGAGTACTTACTGAGGAGGTCAAACCTTAGATTTCGCGTGAGACGCAGAGCAATCTTTGGCCCTCTGGCAGAGTTGTGACCCGACAAGAGGGGCCTGTTTTATTTGCTGTACTATCTTTGAAATAGTTCAGACAGTAGGGGCACAATCTGGATGAGTTGGATTTTTGCTGTAGGTCCTTTTCTCTACTACACAGTACTTTGAAAGTATACATCGAGGGTTCTTTCGCTTTTAACCTCCTTGGCGTAAGTCATTGAGAGCAGATTTCCCCAATCCCTGTATGCTACCCCTTTGTGTGGGAGTTGAATTGAAATTATTATATACTTAATTATTTATGTGTTCTATTCCTCTCTACTATCTTCTATTTGCATAAGCAGTGTAATTTTGTTCTGCTAATACTATGTGATGATGTCTCTCAGCCTTGTTAACATGCTATACATTCTTCTCCTCTTCATTACAATCTTACCTTTTTAATAATCATTGTCATTATATTCTACTTATGCTATGTGCTGGTGTCCAGAGTAATTATTAATATTTTAATAATTATGACCTTTATCTACGCACACAGCCACTACAATATATTATTTTCAGAAAAAAAAATTTCTATGAAAATAGGTACCAGCATATCCTCCCTGATTTGTAGGCATTAACTAAGAACTGGATCAAAAACAGTAACGTAACTATATGGTTGTAACGTAAGTTTGTATCCATATAATGCCCGAGAAACACTTGACCAAAACAGTTTATAAATAAATGAGTTATAACTTGGGATTAAATATAAAGACTTCCAAGGTCGGACACACACAGTTATATAATACAACTATAAAAATAATAATACAGGATTAAATCCACAAGTTAATTGAGTAAATATAAGCCTAATAAAATAATAGGGGCTCATTAATTTAATTAAGAAAAATTTTTATATGATGTTTCGACAATCTGTGAAGGCATTGGGTTAATACATTTCCTTGCAAATTTCAGATCAACGGTACCGCACGTTCGATGTCAACAGCAACCAGCAGCGATGTCACAACCAAACCTCCTAATGTAAAGTCGCTCTGTAGGGCGGCGCAAGCAACGCCCACGGGAACAACCGTCCTGATGTTACGCGCAACAACCTCAGCACAGCGCTCACAGCCGTCAGCACTACCGCTTAACCAGCTCGCGAGTCATACGTTAATTTATTTACAGGTAACCAGCGGTTCACATATTTTACATACACCACTTAAACCACACCCTGCAGTTACCTAACACATACATAACAAACTTTACTATACTCAAATGTTCCAACATAACACAAATCATCAAATAAATTAAAATGTTATGTTATAACTCACAGGATGCCTCCAGCAGGTATCAATCTTTGCACACAATATAGTATAACTGGAAAAAAAACTCACAAACTAATTTTATTTTAACAGAAATAGCAATTTTGTTCCTGGCAACAACACATATTATGTCCACTCAGAACACAATTATATATATATCAATAAATGTAACAATTTCGGAACATAATTTTTTATACTATCCCCTGAATAACTTTAACGAATCAAATACTGTATTATAGAAGTAACTTTCATAACATAAAGAATAGCCATAGAAAAAAAAACATTTTGTCATTTATAAGTATATTTTGACATTAGTAGTAATGACTATATCAGTTTTGTTTGTGAAATGCAATACAAACTTTAAGTAGATATTCAATTATTTTTGCTATTGTATTTGTTAAAAAACACAAAAGTTCTGTTTAATTTTGTTGTTGTTTTAAATACTACTAGTATATTTTAAATTACTTGTCATAACATTGTTAGTATAAGTATACCATTCTCTTATTTTCTCTTAAATATTGAAACGTAGTTAAATGCAGCNTCTCTCATTTTCTCTTAAATATTGAAACGTAGTTAAATGCAGCTGCCTCATTTATGTTAATTTCATGGAAATTCTCTTTATTAAATAAATAATTCTCTACGTTTTGATACAACACCATCAATATCCTGCCACCACGATGTCATGTACCATTTTAGTATGTAACAATCTACTATCACATCACTATTTACGTCAGTGCATGTATTTATTTCCAGCATGTGTATTTCGTGTACAAACCAAACACAATAATTGTTATATTGGGGTGGGCAGTTAACTTCAAAAATTTTAATTCTTTTCGTTTTTTAATATTGTTTTTTAATTTCATAATGATTAATGGTTAAAATGTTTTTCTTAATTCCTTGCAAGAATTAATGTAATGAACAATTTACGCCACGTAGAACATAGGGACTCACAAACTCAAGACAGGCTGACGCGTTCGCGAACCGCCCGCGGGGCGTCTGCAGCGCTCGCGAGGAAGACAATTTGCACACCCAGCGGAATCGCAAGTTCAAGGCCCGCAATACCACTCTAAACACACGGCACATAGTTTTTTTCGGCCCATCTTGCCCGAGGACTGCATGAAAGCAATTGGCAGTTCCTTATACCTAACTTATATGTCTACTATAATTCCTTTCAAAATTGTTTCCTACCGTAGCGAAGAGGACTTCAACCCGATACATATTCCTGCTACCACAACACGATATCTGAAACTCCCAGTCATCTTCATAATCCACACGGACTCTAGGGCTTGATGATGGCATCTCGCTAGTGAACATTGGGGGAGATGTTATGAAGTTATTAGGCCTTAGCTGAGCGGCCTGCCTGATCACACCTTCAAACATTAAACCAGGGCACGAGCGTGATTGCAACAGCACCTTGTAAAAGACAGTTGCAGAAATCCCCTCCACCAGCCAGTAAACGGGGCCGAAATATTAAACAACACAACCGATATAGGCCTGCGTAACACTGGGCGTGGCGTCTTTTGTCGTCGACCCGTCCAGAGCGAAGACCATGGAAGATAGGTGTGTCCGGCCGTTGTTAACCACCTCTTACTAAAATCAGCCTCCGGCAATATAAGCAACGTGACTTCTTTCCAATAAGATAGTAATAGTAATGGCGTAAATAACTAATATTTAATATAATTAATTAGCATCCCGGTATTCAATTTAAAGCTACCCCTATCAAAAAAATTGCATTGCATAAAAAATTGCATAATCCTTAAATGTAATAAACCTCATCTTATACTGTTGTGCTCTAACCGAATCATGACTCATTATTGAGCTACGCCGTATAGAACCTTTAACGTATGAATGGCTTAAAAGCGCATTCATAACAACTTGGTTTGCATACACGTGTCAAGTATATTCTAGGGTATTGTGTCTGTAATTCCTTTATGACCCTCTAGTAGTGTTCTTTAATATTTTTCAGATGCTGNATTGTGTCTGTAATTCCTTTATGACCCTCTAGTAGTGTTCTTTAATATTTTTCAGATGCTGTAATTTCATATAAATTTCAGTTAAATAATTTTTAGGTTTTCAAAAATTTTATTGTTATTGGAACTTTATGATAAGAAATTTTACATGCTACTTGCCCATGGAAATAACACTTCACGGTACACATATGTTTGTGACTAGTAAAATTGTAAAATGTAAAGGACGATTTTGCCTGTTTACGTTAAAGTGAGCACTTTTGAGGCCCTGGTTACTCTTTCCTTAAATACATTTTTATCCTTTAAACCACGTGTTTAAATAAATGCAACATTTAGAAGTGGCCCGAAGGGAGTGACCACATAATAGATTATGTGTGTTCTATGGCACTGTCATTAAGGAAAACCACCTCTCCCCGCAACATCAGTAAAATGTATGAGGGTCACACTCAAAAACCTCATTCTTTGTATATCTCCTAGTGCAGTCATAAAAGTGTGTTACATCATTTGCTCAGTAATATTTCAAACTAACCAAAAAAATTCTTAAAATGTAGGTAATTTTTTTGCACACGTGCTATTTAGTGCAAAGTAGTCATTCAAGGAGAAAACTCCGTCTTCTGCTCAAGGTAGCATTAGTGTTGATTTAACGGGATGAGGTTGACGCCAACATGAATGCACATATATTTCCAGCGAATCAGATTTGCAGCAGTGTTAGGATATCCCCTAAGATGGCCCTGGGAACACCCCTTCTCAACACTGCATGCACCACCCAAAACTCCAACTGAACATTCATAATAAACAAGATACAATTTATAGGAAATGTAAGGTCACACAAGTCATCGGGTAGATTTAATTCTGATTCCAAATACATTTTAAATAATTCCTTTTGTCTTTATTTAGGACAAATATGCCTTTTTATTCCACCTTCGCCATTTTAAAAAATGTTTCATTAAATTCCCTAACACTAATAACCAATTTTTTTTAACCCAAATACCCGAACTTTTACCCAATTACATTCTTAACAACAAATTGCGAATTGTTCTACGCGAAATATTTGAAAAACTTTCAGAATATAATGGGTTAAAAGAAATNTGTTTAACCCAAATACCCGAATAATTACCCAATTACATTCTTAACAACAAATTGCGAATTGTTCTACGCGAAAAATTTGAAAAACTTTCAGAATATAATGGGTTAAAAGAAATACTAGTTACATTAAACATTTCAAAAAATACAGTATTGTTTAAGAAAATTATTGTAATAACCTGTTTGCAAAATTGTTAAACATAAATTAATTTTCATAATCCCAAGTACACGTTCACCTAAAGTTGCCCCAATTAGTGAATTCTCCCTAGATTGTTCCACCGTCTCACTGAAAACCCAGTATGCTGTGTATACATAGGGGTTGAAACCGCTATTCCCGTCTCAGGTGACCAACACGGTGCTGGATAATAACAGTAGGATATCGCCAATAAAACTCAAAACTGCCGTTGAGGTAGCCGATGCCAGCTCGCCAGCCAAGCGTGACAGACCAACAGAGCAGCGAGCTCTCACACCAAACTACACCACTCGAGCCCATAACAAGGCAGGACGCTTCTACTGTTCTACATTAGACGCAAACCAAACTTTGCTCAAACAGACGTGTCGAGAAACAATCTGACGAGACTAGTGCACAGGTTACAGATTACGTTTTCGAAATGTGACTTTGTTCGCGCATAGATAATTATTTAATTGTATTTTACGCATGAGTATATTTAGCCTTTTTCTACTTTTTTCGTATTTGTTTTCATTCTCAGAATATTATGTATAATTATTAACCATTTATTCCATATGGTAAACAAATAATACCGCTCCATTCATATTACAGTCATTCAAACATTCACCTCAATGATATGTTGAAATAATGTTTGTTTAGCATATTTTATTTCTCAAAAACTCACAACACTACAATGTATTTTATCACTTCACCTTCTACCTTTAGAGCAGTTTCGGCAAATCATCTGTCATCAATCAAGTTAGATAATGGTGCATGTTAAGGCCTTGTAACACGATAAAATTTTCAATGACTTCAAATAGCAGAATTCAATTTATTGAACCAAAAAATTACTTTATTGTTCTTGCAATGAATTGCATTAAATAAGATTTCATGTCTTTACATGAAAATTTATCATAAACTTTAAAATGAAACAAGTTTAAAAAATTTCAAAGGAAATTTTTAAAAGTTATGTACGAACCATGCACGACACGATAATAATTAGTTAAATCACAATTTTCTTCATATTGTAATACATTTAATTTTTTGAATGATATGGGACATTATTATATGACAAATTTAATTATGTGCACACAACTCTATTATTAGGGATTACTGACATTACTATTGTCAGAAAGGTTGTGATTAGCGACTTAAATTTTATTCCCAAGAAAATATAGAACATGTTTGAAACGAAAATCTGGGCGGGAAACAAGACTCTCAAGAATTTTAAATAGAATATAGCCGCCATTATGACGTGTTTATGACGTTTTAAAGCAATTCATTAATTGAATTAACTAATATTTGAAGATAATTCAAAGAAAATTATGATCGTGTGAAAGGGTCTTTAGTCGTTGCAGGCAAACTTAAAACACAGGCGCCAGACTACAGGAGTCACCTTATAATGTCGGGATATCTGCGGCTCGTTGCTGGAGAACTACCGCCAGTCCTACATCCTCCGCCCACTGGCAAAGCTTGATCGTCGCCCAGAAAATCAAAGTAGGAATATTCCCTCTTCCGTACACACACTGCTTTTGTTTAAGGATTAGTTGACTTACTTCTATTTAACGGTTAATTAAGGGAAAGGTGGCCTTATTTAAACATTGTCAGAAATAAACTGACCAAAACTGAATAACTTTGGAATTTTCACGCTGATACAAATGGCTGAAGAAATAATAATAATAATCAATTTTTTATACAGCCTATGAGTTAAGGAAATCTTAGCAAGGTAAATTTTTAATGTGAATCCAATTGGTCCTTTTTTTATTTGTAGCTATTATTTTATATGTAAAAGAGATAATAGAATTGAAAGAATTCAAGCTTCTCGTGTAAATACCTGGACGTGAAATTATAATGACTTATAATGGTTCTAAGCTTATTATGTATTTTAAAACACTGTTACAGTGATTTCGGTTTTATCTAAATGTTATTTTTTTTAACTACAACAGTTATTTTTATCAACTCCTACTTAAAATTTTGTTGTCTGCCAAACTTTTTTATATGTTAATATTATTCGGAATAATCTTGTTCTTTGCCGTAACAAATGACCGCTTTAATATTAATAAACTACATTTGACATTTCCATATTGTAGATTAACGACTTGGGCTACATTATGGCATGAGGTAGTTTGTGGTAAAAACTATGTCTTAGACAGTCTTATGGTCGTTTATTTAATTATGAAGAGAGAACACATAGTCACTCGTATTTATTTTCTTTTGTAACGATATATCAGTTTGGATACTAAGAAGATGTTCCAAGAAGGGAGGTAGTTCGTCTTCCCATGTTCTGTATTTACAAATGTGTTTATTTTTCATACTGTGAACAGTTAAATTTCTGTACGCTGGTGGCAATTTTAGATTTTTCTAATTCAGATATGTGATTTTATGCAAACGGTTGACACAATAAATCCCCATGAGCAATCTCTAGTTTTACCATTATTGGCCCAACCTCTTACCCATGCTTGAGGAAAGTTGGGAAAATAATTTCTCTACACATTAAAATGACACTCGTGCCTGCGTTGGCACAAGTTACTTTCATAAGTTGCACAAAAATATATTTACTCTAAGTTGCTATCCAATGACATTTTACAACATTCGTAGTATGTTGGCAATATGAATTTTTATATATCATTTACAGTTTCTTCACACTTATTGAAAGAAACATTTAAAAAATCAACCCAATAGCAATACATTCACTTGTTTTTTTTAATAACTCGTATACAACATACATTTAACACTGTTACCAAATTTAAAGTATTAGACATTTGATCACATGAAAATTTAATTTATAAATGTTCAATAAATGGTATAATTTAGTTCGTTTTCAATATGAATTAAAAACAGTAAAAGCAACTAGGTCTTGGCAACGGCTAGTTATAAACAGTATAGATTTTTTATATGTTATAACACAGTTTACAGTGTGCTATTTATAAACCAAACATTTCATGTTGAAAAATTTACATTTTTAGGTTGCACTGATTCAAACATATTTTCAATGTTACTTTTAAATATATCAGTAGAAAATATAGTATTTAATTCCTAGAGTTAATTTGTTTGCATCCAAGGAAGAAACTTGAACGGCGAAGTGGGGCCTGTCGTTTTATTTCAACTCTACAAGTTTCACAGCGCTAGTACAGGCTGCTATTGGGAAAGTGAGCACATTTGATGCCCTAGTTACTTTCTCATTTCGCTAATTTTTTATCTTTTAACAACCTTTTTAAATAATTACTAACGCGTAAGTAATAAACACAGTGTCTAAATTCCACCGCACTCGGAAGTTAACGCCTAAGGCTAAAATAAAATATATTTATATGTTATTATTCCAAAAGAGAGGGCTTTCAAAAGTGATCACTTTACCGCGAATTGCTAGAAAATTATACATGTTTTCAACTTTAACATATTTAGACATTATTTCAGCAAACATAATGATGTTTGAATTTGTGATTTAAAATTGAAATGAGAATTTAAAGTATGAATACGTATTATTATACTTACACATGACTGCGGCACTGCTACAAATTGGAAGTTGGCAAAACTGTCGACATTAAATAGTTTATTGCGTGTTGATGATACGAATGATGAATTGTCTTTCTGCGGAAAATACTTAAAATCACACAAACAAGTTTGCACGTCGTGTTGTCATTTTTTCAATAAACCTATTCAAGCCACTTTGTTGCGATAAATTTGTGTTTCCATGGCAGCAATAAATATATTTCAACTCGTGCCATTGCGGTTGCGAGTGAAATGGCCATTTCGCTGGGCTAGTGTGTAGGTTATTGCAAGTGTTTGGCGAGCGAAGTTTAACCGTTTTAACTGTAAACTGTTTTGTTACAAAATTAATTATTTGAAAGTCATTCTTGTTAATATGTCACAACTTTGTAACAATAAGTGTCTGGCGTAACTAAAGATCCTGCTTTCTTCTACATGGGTGCAAATAACTTTAATGGGAGTCTTAAAAGGTAAGGTGGTAGTAAGGCCTTGTCTCTTTAAAAGTAATGACATAATAGATGGAATCAGAAACATATGCAACAAGTGTGATACAATTACTGATACACGCGAGCCTTACCCAAGACTTGAACTTAGAAAATCTCATACAATAAACAAGCGTGCAACCATCCACGTTACGGAGGTAAATATTGGATCATCAACTTTGTATGTAATAATTATAATGTTCGGTAGACAAGGTTTACAAACCTTAAATACTGACGGATCAATGATTTTAAAAATAAGTGCCTGAGACACTTAAATTATATGTAGGTAAGTTTACGTGCACTACCGTAGCCCGACTTAAGTGAAGAATATGGCGAAATTCTGATCTTTGGTTCCCGAGATATGGCAAAAAACATATATTTTTTGCGTGATAACTTTCATAAATGGCGGAGAAAAGGTTATGTATTAAAACATTATATGTTTAATTTAGATACTACTAGTTTATAATGTTCGGTTGAAAACATTTGAAACATGTGACATATGAAGATATTATTTCATGGCTGTTTTTTCCGGTTTTGAAAATATATTAATAACCTTTTAAATCTTAATTATACACTTAAATTCCACACAAATGTATTTCTTGTCAGATGAATTCATTGGGAAAAATATAATTTTTTCCCAAGCGAGATGAGAAATAAAAACATTATTTTTTATACTCTCTGCTAAATTGGCTAAGAAAAAATTTCATATATTATAACATTTTAAACTTGAATAGAAAGCGCCCTAATACAATGTTGAGTTGAGATTGGTTGCATGGTTTAGCCGATATATATATATATATTAATTAACTAAAATTTATATATAGGTGGAATTTTGAAAATATGTTGGTGTCTAACTTAGAGAATATTAACTTTTTCTGGTCTAACATAGTACCTTATTGTTTGCAAAATCTTGCAGGTATTAAAAAATTGTTTCAGTATATATTATATACAAATTTAATTTTTCATAATGCAATATCTTAAACAAAGAATGGCGCACACAAGAAGCTCTATGTCTACACATTTAATGATTGCAATAAATTATGTTAGCATAAAAAGTTAAGTTTAAATTTAATCCATAGACGCACATTTCTATTACACCAGTATTTGAATCACATATAATAAATAAAATATTCAAAACCAAGGCTTTGCGAACATACAAAATGATACACTGAGAATTTTACAAGTGACTCTTAATCATTTGGATAAAAATTAGCTGATTTTATTTGCTGACATTAAGTATAGCTCGCTTATTCCCACTAAGGAAATAAGAAAAACAGTATTTATTGCGTTAACGTGTGCCAGAGTTTCAAAATTGTCGTTATTGAATAAAATTTACTAACAAAATACCAAAATAAAATAAATTAATTTATAAATAGATTGCTGATAATCCCAGTTACTGTTAACAAGAACCTAATAGGATATAAGACATTCTGAAACTTATTGAGGCATCTCCCTGCAGTACGCTATAGGTGTGTGCCCTTTGTCGGCTTGGATAATATGAAGAACTGACTGAATATAGACCTAAGTAAGAAGCTGAGAAACCTATGAGCAGAGACTAACATCAGAACTGATAGAAACCATCTCCAGATCGAAACACTTTCATCAAACACTAGACATGAACATTTTTCTGGGCTCAGAATGCAATANAGCACTTTCATTAAACACTAGACATGAACATTTTTCTGGGCTCAGAATGGAAGAATTATGCAAAAGGAACACTGTATGCAAAATGTAAAATACACGCGGTAGAACTGTGACAAGTAATTTTTTTGGAACTACAAAGCTCAAGACATTTACTCGCNTAAAATACACGCGGTAGAACTGTGACAAGTAATTTTTTTGGAACTACAAAGCTCAAGACATTTACTCGCACCGCCGTTTAAATAACTGCAAGCAAAGTCATTCAATAGACGCCGCGCAACTTAGTATTTTTTCGGACGATGGGAACTAATTATCACAATATAGGTCGCTGGAGCCAGCACTTCCTCGACTGCATATGGAAACAACGGAAAGCGAACTGTTGTCAACACATCAATTGTCGATTTTATAGAAAATTTATTAATAGAAATTTTCATGGAGTGCGCCTAATTGCTCACGACGAATGGCGAATGACCGCTCAAGGTTAAGTACTTCGGCAACGGAAATCAATGACGCAGCAAACGCCGAGCACAAATAATTGCTTCAGCAGATACGTGCAGAGTTTGTTCTTGGCAAGTCACCCTCGGCATATTTCAGCTCTGTGTCATTGGCAAGCTACAGTTCTGCAATTCGTGTTTTCAGGTAATCAAGTGTAAGCAAACTGTAATTGTTGGACGACCAGTGGTTTGCTTCTCATCTTACATGCCTCCCGTTCGGGTACTGCTGTTCAACCCATTACCATTTACTTCCTCTGTTCACAGTGTTTCTGTACATTTAAACAGTGTTTCTGGACATTTCCAAATATAAGGTGGCACTTTATTTATTTTGTTTATTTTTTTGATCATATCCCTTTCAGGAATCACCCACAAAAGTTTTCCCTGTGTTCGGCCTCGCCATGTATAAGAAACACTTTCCTCAAGAAACAAGCTGACAACGAGGACAAATCTTCCCCAGTAGCAAGATTTTGTTTGCCCAACATTTGCCCAATAATTAGCTCTATCACTGGGCGAATGATGGCCCAACGTTGAAATGTTTTGCGGGCATACATTCACCCTACATGACTTTTATGTTAGTTGCCAACAGAAATACAATATTGGCCCAACATAATGGTATGGTTGTGTGCACATATTTTAAGAGTAGTTTGTATAATGCCTAAATGCACACACAAAATTAGTTTGTCTCAAATCGGATCAGTGTTTCAAACTTGTTTTTTAAAAATGTTATTGATTTGGAAAATGTCTTACCTGTGTATCACGCTATATCTAGTATTACATCAAGAGTGACGTGATTAGCCTTTTTATAGGTTAAATTTTTCATTTTAGGTAAGGGGTAGGTCTCCTGTATTGTTTGTTTGGCCTATCTCATTGCTGGAATTTCATATACTACATTTGTGCTTGTGTTATCATCGATGTAGAAAGCCTATCAGTTGCAAGTTTGTACTAGTTTAATAATTTGCTATTGCGCCATTGCATGAAACAAACGTACACAGATCTCGCTCATGTGCCTTGCCCCAAATGTTTACTAAAATACTTCGGCATAGGTTATGAATTAGTAAAATGTAATGTCCAACAATAGTGAGAAATAGGGGCTTCCCCGTCAAATGGCAGAAAGCTGTGGAGTCGCGGAGCTGGCAGCTGCCATATTGTTTTCCTTTTTCTCCCCAAAAAAATGTCCCGTGTTTTCCTAAAAAACGGCCAGAATCACCGAAATTTCCATAAAAATGTTCCCGGATTTCCCTCAAAACCAGTACAATTTCCCCCAAAATGTGTTTTGACCAATGTGGCTGGTTTTTCTCAATTTGGACGAATCTGGAGAAAATTGTGCAATGCCCCGGAGTGGGCAATCATTTACAAGCACACTCTGTCATGCCATGCCAGCACCATCCTTCCCCGTCTGAAGCATGTTTGAGTTCGTGACCCAGCCATGCAATTTCTCTCTCATTTATTCCAGTCTCTCTCACACTGACGCCAATACTATTTCGCCTGCTCTATCCCTTGGGGTTTTCTCATGTTACTTCCGATCTCATTTATTTTTTCTCATTCTCTCTTATTCTTTCCTCTCTCGCGTCCTTTCTATCCCT
This sequence comes from Clitarchus hookeri, assembly GCA_002778355.1. Taxonomy (NCBI): domain Eukaryota; kingdom Metazoa; phylum Arthropoda; class Insecta; order Phasmatodea; family Phasmatidae; genus Clitarchus; species Clitarchus hookeri. The sequence continues at coordinate 28,097 of NQII01009729.1, read as the reverse complement.
CGCTGGGACGGGCTAGAAGGGTTCTCATATTCCTTCCGTCCTCCTTTATTTTCATCCATTCCTTTCTCTTGCTTTTCGAGTCCTCCATCTTGGATGTTTTCCCACCACCATCGTCTGCTGCTACCTTGGATTTCTTATATTCCTTCTGGTCTCCTTTCATCTGGAATCCTGACAGGGGACAAGTCCCATGACCTGTCATTCCACCTTTTTTTCTCATATTCCTTCTTGTCTCCTTTCATCTGACGTCCTGGCATAGACAAGTTTCATGCTCTGCCATCCAACCTGCACAATACGGGGCGAGGCCTGCTCACACACACTAGCTTAGAGCACCTTGCCATCAAGTAGGTCCTCACCCCACTTATAAGAATAGTTGTGTGTAATTTCCGAACCATTTAAGTTATAGCCACCAAATTCATAAAATGTGCAACAACCCCGATGACAAAAAAAGACCACAGGATCAAGTAGATCATAAGTCATTTTATAAGCATAGTTGCCCAACATTTCCCACCCATCGAAGCTACGACCACCTAATTCATATCACAGAAATCACTTCCTATAACAATCAAGGAGATACGGATAAGTAGATATTGAGTCCTGTTATAAGCCTAGTTGGTCAGCATTTCCAAACATTTGATGTTCAGGAACATGTAACATCCATCTATGTATATATAGAAAGTGAAGATGTACATTCAAGTGCGTTACAAATTACCATTGCATGCATGAGTGTAAGGGCTAAAATGGTACACACACACACAACATCAGCGTACCCGTTCTCTACAATAACCCACCGCCGTCCTTGTCGTCTGTAACTGAAGGTGTCTATGAATTAGGATCCTCCTCAGTAACAGCTAGCCTCTCTCCAAACATAGACATCGATAGTGTGTTTATAAACATGAAAATTTATACATAAATAAACGTTAGTATGGGTAACATGCAAAAAATAAATATAAAAGAAGAATCAAAATGTGCAGCATTTGCATAGTTGTGGGTGATGGTATAATACATATACAGTTATATAAACTAACACTCTCAGTCAAACACAAGGGCTGGCGACCCGACTTTTCGTTAGCGTGGGGAACTCTTAACAACCAGCAATATATTGAATAAGTAAAGGGGCATACAATTTTACCGATAGTAAGATATACGAAGTCACAGGTTACATTAAAACACGTACGCGTTAATATAAATAAACACAATCAGCCTTGTGCAAAGTTCGGGAAAATAAGTGTAAAAGATATGAAACCTTCTTGTACATGAAAAATCAGTCACGCAGTAAACAATAAAGGACTGACATGTAAGCAAGAAAATAACGAGCATGATGTCCCAATAAGTGACAATATTTATANCATGATGTCCCAATAAGTCACAATATATATAAAAAATATCTCGATGGAACTACAACCCATAATAGTAACATCAGTGAAGCTTTCATGCCAACATGAGAAAAAATGAATAATCACAAGGCCCAATACCAAAAATTAATATAATTCGTCAAGCACAACACACAATTTGTGACTTATAAAGCTTGTTATCCTTTGCTTGAAACAAACAAACATACATTTAAACCATAATTAGTGCGAGAGAGACGCCACTTCTACGTGCCAATGCATACAGATATAAAAATAATAATTATAAAAGCAAAGAGTTTTCATACAAACAACAGTGTATATTGCGCGAGTATCGGGCACTGTACTTAATGTTAGGCGAAAATTTACCACTGCGAGTGTGGGAACGATAAGTGGACAACACAGGTTCACATCGATGCAAATAGATATAAAATATATTTAATGGAGAAAAACTGGTTAAGCACATACCAACCAGCACTATCACATATGACACGAGCGTCGTTTGCGGTTCACTGTGTGATAAAAGTTGCTAGAGAAGACCAGGTCATGGTAGTTTATAAAATATAATAGCAAACGACTTCCTTACGAACTTATTACGAAATTATCACATTCACAGTACAGCAAACACTCACATCACTAGCAGCAGAATGCGTCCGTCTTGACCGACGTGGTGCGATCAACTAACATCTTGAGTATATGTAAGGCAGCCCAGAGCATCGGTCGGCGCCATGAGCTCCGTGCAGGTCTCGTCAAGTCGAAGGGAAGGTGTATAACATAGCCGAGAGATATGTATCAGGCTCCAGGTTGGCAGACCATGCGAGTCACACATGCACTTCACTTCAAGATAGGAATTCAGTTTTTCTGTACAAGGTAGCAATTTATCCCGTTTTAATTAATATAGATTCTAACCTATTTTAATTCATGACATTTTAAGTGTAAGAATTTTAAACACATATGAAACCAGCTACATTTAAACCATCTGCCACGCAAAAAAGTCGTCACTGATATGCGCTGAAGTATTACATCATTCAGAATTATAAGATCATGGTTTCGTTATATAAGAAGCTGAATATATAGCCTTTTCGCCGTCTTCAGTCGCCATGGTCTTATGATTTTTTCACTTACTTAAATACTGTAAAAAAATCTCCAATTTTTTTTTTGTTTCAAGCGGTAGCTTTTGATCTAGATTGCCACATAGGTCAAGGCCGCATGACGACAACACAGGTTGAGGTCAAGTTTGCTTGTTTTCAAGTTTCTTGCTATTGTGAGTAAGGTAAATTAACTTACTTTGAATGTTCCCACAATTGTTTTATAAAGAAAATATAGATTTTTCCCTTCATGCCTTATGTTGATATCTACCGGAATAATAGTCATAGGTCAATGTCAAGATAGCATGATATCATGGTTCCTGCTACTGCGAGTGGGGATAATGGGTTTTCTCAGAGTGTTTGCATGTTATTTCTTATTCCTTAATATTAAGTTCGTGTATATAATAGCTATATGGAGATGACTTTTTACCTTGCCTTGTATATCTGAATTCCGTTCGTAAAGGGGAGGGCATATGTGTAACTCGGCTTTTCTGCCACTCTGGAGCCTGGCACGTCTCTCTGTCTCGGCTAGTGTTCTGTGTTATTCCTTCGACTTGCCCGCACTACCAGTCAACCACCTGAGCTGCTTTACAGTTTCTCACGATGTTATTCGATCGCACAACGTCGGTCGGGTAGGCTTTGTTCCGCTGCTAGTGATGCGGTTTGTGAGTGTTGGCCGTAATCTGAATATGATGGTTTTGTTTTAGTCGATTCGTAAGGAAGCTGTTTGCTATTCTGTTGCAACAGCCAGGATGGCCTAGTCTTAATTAGCATCATCTAACACAACATACAACGCTCGATGATTGTGCAATATGCGCGGGATGGTGAGTGCTTATTATGAATTTCCTTGACATTTTTATATATGTGTACGGTATGTAGCGGTGATGATCTTGTCGCTTCGCCTGGTTGTCGACTATGTCGTAGTATTTTATTTTACCCTAATGCAACATACATTGCTTGATGCTCGCACATTATGCTATGGTTGGTAGGGGAATTCGTGGGCCTCTGTTTTGTAGCGTTGCTCATCCGGTGGGTGTACTTGGGGATCTCATTTGCAATACATCTTTACTAACCAAGGCTGCCACGTTGGTTTTCAGATGCATGATCTTGTCTAGCAACGACTGAGACGAAGTACAGTGCTCGTCGTTTGTGCAATACGCGTTGGTTTGTAGGTGTTTATAACTATTTTTTTTTTATGTTTACTGGCATCAGTGCATAGCAGTCATGACCTTATCACTCCCGTTCTTTGTGACCATAATTGGTGTAAGCTTGCATAACGTGCCGTGTTCGTTTCTCGCACAATATGCATCGGTCGGTAGGTGTTTAATACTATTTCCCTTTACATTANTTGCTTTTCAGATGCACGATCTTGTCTAGCAACGACTGAGGCGATGTATAGTGATCGTCGTTTGTGCAAAACGCGTTGGTAGGTAGGCGTTTAAAACTTTTTTCTTTTTATAGGTTTACTGGCATCAGTGCATAGCAGGCTTGTCCTTATCACTCCTGTTCTTTGTGACCATAATTGGTGTAAGCTTACATAACGTGCCGTGTTCGTTTCTCGCACAATATGCATCGGTCGGTAGGTGTTTAATACTATTTCCCTTTACATTTATTTTTTATATATGTTCAACAATATGAAGCAATGTTCGTCTCTTTGTATAACTAAAGGTTTATATCCATGATGCATGGAGCTGGTTGTCACCAGAATTCTGTGCGTATTATGTTCACATGCGAAAAGTGTTAATCTCAGTTTGTAAGCCTTAGCACATCTTGCAACATTTAAGGGTGTCAATGCACTGCCTGCCAAGCGATATTTGCGAAAATTACCAAATAAATGCGAGGGTTTATCTACAAATGTTGAGAGCAGGTCTTTGCTCCTCCACGACATNCAGATCTTTGCTCCGCCACGACATCCATGCTACTATTGTGACAAGACGTATACATATGCATGCGTTGCTAGGAGACATGAGAAAATTACGTGCGTGAGGAGCACCATTCGTATGACATATCGGTGATATTATTGTCGAAGAACGTATACACATTTGGACGATATAAATACACATTTAAAGCTTCGTAATTCGCAAAATTGCTCACAAACGGACACTAATAGTATATCGGAAATTACAACTGCTACATCATCGTCATCATCATCTGATTGTACAACACAGCCTTAGTTAGTGCTCTGCGAGCAACAGCCTAATGTTAATGGCTTTTTATCCTGAAGTGATCTACATTCATGGGGGCTTCTGAAATACATTCTTGCGCTGAATATGACAATTAAATTGACAGATTTGTTTAGCTATCCTGTGAAATATGAGACCTAATATAATAAACCAACTTATCGATGAGGTAGAAAAATATATTTCTGTCAAATATAATACATGGCTGGACTGTTGTTATAAGAAACCAGAGCCTCACGATGGTGAAAATTGTACAAGAGGCTTCAAGACCTCGAATGTAGCTGTATGTAATGCATGTGCAAAAGAAAGCTCTGATGTAGAAAGTATGNCATGGCTGGACTGTTGTTATAAGAAACCAGAGCCTCACGATGGTGAAAATTGTACAAGAGGCTTCAAGACCTAGAATGTAGCTGTATGTCATGCATGTGCAAAAGAAATCTCTGAAGTAGAAAGTATACAGAAAATATGTCAAGATGAAGAAGAAATGGTTTGACCCTGTCTTCAGTAAATCATCTAGTGCTGAAATCATGTGGGAACTATCCACTTGGTAAATAATCACACACTGATTTCCCTCTACCCCACTACAGAGAATTACAACAAAGTTTCGTCTTCTACCTCTTGGATAGTAGATAAATTTTTGCAAACACAAAAAAACTCTCTGGTTGTTAAACAGAAACGCGCGGCGTCAGTTATGCATGAAGACAGCTTTAAGGGGTCAGTACTGAAGGGTCAGCTGTGAGGGGTCAGCTCTGAGGGGTCAGAAGTACTGTTAAATTGAATTTGATGTTTATGATTGCATGCAAACCTTCGCCGATTGATCAGCAATTACATGGAAGCCAATGATGACACTGTGTTAAGACCTTCAATAAATGTAACAATTCACAAAAAATTATTAAAAGATAAAATAAATTATTATCTAAGATACACATTGTAAATATAAACTCAGATAACTTGACATGTATAAGTAGCGGTTATTGGAGGCATTACAGACTCCACCACCAAATTAAGTGTGGTCTGAAAACAACTGAAATGCTAAGTTTTGTGGAAAAGGNGAAATGCTAAGTTTTGTGGATAATTTTATTGTCTTTTAACTCCAATGTCCTTTTTTGAAAAATAAATAATTTACAACTTAACGTATCAAATAATGATCTGCCAAAAACTATCTGTAATTATACACATACTTATCAAGTAATACGTCGTGACAGATAACATGTATCCTGTAAAAGAAGTTTTACCATTCTTAGCTTGCACAGATCAAAAGAAAATAAATGACAAATAAACCTTGACGAAAATGAATTCAATAAAAGAATTACACAGTAGTAGCACATTGTTCTTTAAAATAAAAAATGAGAGTGTTTATTCCTCCTCGTGGATTGGGGTAGCTCATGGTGACCTGGCACTCGGTGATTCTCTTCGGGCTCTTCCGGCGACGTTCGTCTCTGTCCCTTGTTCGAGCCGCTTGCATTTCAGCGCAGTGCTCGCAGCTAGCAGTTCCAAGCACGCTTATTCAGTTGCTGAGCTGACTCAGATCGCACTGGATCTGCGTCTGTAGTTAGGCGGGTCTGTAGTCAAAGTTATCACACAAATGCAAACAGCATCGACGAACTGCATTGCACATGGGAATACGTGTGCCAACAAGTTCACAGTATATCATTACTACGCTCGCACCACCTGCGTTTTAGAGCTTTTACGAATGTGGTGTTCGGCTGTTGAAGGTCCGATAATCTTACGGAACCACCATTTTGCGTGTGAATCTTGTGAACCAAGTGTTTAAACTAGCGTGTGTAAAGTGTTGTGTTGTGTTCGTATTAAATCTTGAGGATCCTGTTTAAAAAAATCCACATGTGAAGCCGCAATAACTAATGGTAATGTTTTTAAACACACGCAAACACATTTCTTATTGCTGTCCTTTATATTAATAAATGCTCCTCTACACAACAATAGTACTTTGGCTTCAAATTTGAAAACATGATACACTGATAATTCCCCTCTTACACACATATATTGATCAGATAAAAACTAGGTATCAGGGGACAACAATACCAATGAAAGTAAAACAATAAATACAACAACGAAAATCCATTAGCATTCCACCAACCCATCGGTGAAAAAAGGAAAATTAACTCCGTAATAGCCAGCTTAACCCAAATAGCATTAACAATCCAACTATTACCTTTGCACTGTTACCTGGACACGAATAAGTAGCAAAATATGACATAAATTTTGGGGCTTATTTTCAAATTGGGCATACACATATTTTAAGGTAGTATTGTCATATCTGCCAGACCATTCAGCCAATTTCACAAAATTTGGTTTGCAGGAAGTATTTATTAGAAGCTCTATTTATGTCAACACATTGCCCTTTTTGTAATATTGTGCCACACGACTAAACATATTTTATGTAATATCCAGGAGATAAATTAACCGATTCCTACCAAACTTTGCAAACATGAAGTACTGCCGCAGTAGATGTAAAGTTGTATTTTTTTTATGTTTTACACCCTTTAGTTCAAAACGGCTGCCATAGAGTAAATTTAGCTTAGTAAACTAAATTGTTGTATCTTGTAATCAATTCCAGCTTAACTTTGTATGTTGGCAGAATATTTTGCAACCGAAAAATATCCCTAAAGAAATACTTTTTATATTCTTAATTTTGTAATATTGCGCCGCACGAATATATAAAGTTTTTATAGCATATCTGGGTAAACAGTTGACCGATTCCTCCCAAAAATTGAAAAACATAAAACTGTGGCACGTTAGGTAAGTTAATATGCTTTAAGTAAGTCAGGCTCTTTTTTTCAAAATGGTGGCCATATAACTTTTTTAACTTAGTGTGTTATATCGTCAAAGCCATGTTGTTAATTACAACTTCACTTTGTTTGCCGGCATATGTATTAGAACCATCATATGTGTCCAAATGCGGTCTCTCGTTTCTGCCATTTGTTTCTTCATATGGCATTCTAATCTTTTTTTTCTCTAAGGTATCTAAAATTGCATCTTCAATCCTAACAAGAGTATAATTATTATACATATATATCAAGTAATAATATTTCCATTATTATTATAAAGTAACAGTATAATTATTTTAATAATTTTTGATAACTGTTAGAAATTACTTTGTGATTACTCATATTTTGGTTGATTTAAACATTTTGAGAATATACGTAGTACATAAAAAATTTAATCATCCACCATTGTACATCTAATTATTTAAATAATTAGTTTTATTTCACATTGATGGACCAACTATTATTGATCAAATACAATCAGCCAATATTCACAATTTTTATTTATATTGATATTTATTCAGTAATTAAAACATTAACACACGCAAAAATTTTCATCTTTATATCAGTATAAAATATTTCTCCAATATAAATGAATAACAAATTTAGGATTTAAATTTGCAAATAGTAATTCTCTATTAGAGACGAAACTTCACTTTAATATTCGATGTGATGGTAAGTATTTGCACTGATGACATTTTATACAAAGTTTTAAATTCCTAAAATAAGTAATAATAAAATAACAATAACATATACAAATGTGAAAATTGTTATTCCTTGAGATCANTTTAAATTCCTAAAATAAGTAATAATAAAATAACAATAACATATACAAATGTGAAAATTGTTATTCCTTGAGATCACTATGAAAGAGATTCAATGAAAATAAATATAAATTCAAAGTATACGTTTTTAAATAATATTATTTGATTTTCATTAAAATTTTATATTTGTATGACAGTTTATAATTTGGGTCAACTACTTGACTAGTGATATAATTGATACTCACTGAGTGTCACTATTTGTGTTAGATATAGTATGCTGACTTCTTAACTGTGCAGTAAAATCAAGAACTGACCTTCTCCTTTGACGATTTTGGCACAAGGAACAATTTCGTCTCTCTATGCAGGATGTTCGAAAATTAAACGCCCAAAGTGCCGGAGGNAGGAACAATTTCGTCTCTCTATGCAGGATGTTCGAAAATTAAACGCCCAAAGTGCCGGAGGTGATTCCTTAAAAAATATAAAGTCGAAAATATACAGAAGACCATATACCTAAACACAATATTATAGGACATATTAACCTGTGAAAATAGTGTTTTGAAAACGAATTTTCGCTGAATGCCTTTTTTACTCTGCCAGTGGTAAGGATGGCGGCGATTTACGCACAGTACGTCCCACGCGGTTGAAGGCTCGTCGTTGGTGTGCTGACGTATCACTTCTTCGAGCCAAACAGTGCGCACATACCAAGGACGGCCAGTATTACGCATGTGTCCCTGCAACATGGAAACCATAAGTAATTGTTTTTGCTGCGGTGTTTTATAGTTATTCCTAATGGCATACGGCAAAAATTCATTTTTAAACCCTATTTTCATAGGCTCGTATCTCCTTTAATTTTATTTTAGGTATAAGGGAACGTGAATATTTTCGACATAATTTTTCATAAGCAATCACCACCTACAGTTCAGACATTTATTTTTCGAACATCCTGTTGATTGTGGGTATGTTTCAGCAGATCTCAACCACACATATGGAATAAATGTGGATGATGGCTGGCATAAGACCCTACATATACGAAATATTTTGTAAGCGTGGTTTTTGGAGAACAGGCAAAAGTCACGTCTGTTACCAAAACAATTATGTCATAAATCACCCACTTATTGGAGAGGTTGAAGAAAATTAGATTTTGGCTGATGCCATTAATTGTTCTACTCTTATATCGTTCAGAAAACATTATTGTCCTGATGTCTAAGAATTTTCTAAAAGTGAGGCAACTTACAGGGAGTTATTTTTCGATAGTTTCTAAAAACACAGAAGTAAAGATCCTCGATAATACAAACGTATCTCATTAAGCAATCCAGTGGTTGTAAGTTATTCCTCCTCGATCAAAATCCTGGCCCATATTAATGTACAAATTCCTTTTTTTAAGGTTAAAAATATAATAAATAATATCCTTTTCATCTTCAGCTATTCAAAATAACACCGCGAATATAATTTCTGTTTAAGTTAGGCCTACGTTTATCACGAGGAAATAGTTACGTTTGTTAAATATCAACTTGCCAAAAAATAATGTATAATCCCAGAAAATATTTGTTACTTGCATATTCAGTTAGCAGAACAAACTACATTCATCACCAGCCGACTACATGATTTAATAATATCAAAGTTTCCTTCATAAGATAGTTACCGAATCACATGCTTAGCGGAGATAGAGCGTACTTGTCTGTTCAGAGAACACCAGAATGTATCCAACTCACTTCTGTGCTGCTGTTGGTGGTCATATGTAGCATGTGACTCTTCCTTAGCTTCTTTGTAAATAGTATCACAGTATTGCCATTAAAACTTAGTTACTGGAGTGAATACGTAGATAAAGCGGAGCATCCTCATTCCTTGAAGAGATGATGTTTGTCGATTCCTTCATTTTGTTAAATTTAACAAAGTGCTTGTTTTGAAATTATTCCACTCCAGGCTTTGCTTCGTTCTCAGAGTGGCAAAACCTTCTTCGCCTGCTTATGAAAGATGGTTGCGAAATCGAGAATTAGCGATACCTAGACATTGAAAATAGAATCGAATATGGTAGGTGGCGCAGCAAATCATATTTGTTAAAAACATAGTAAATAATACTGCCGCCTCGTTGCTAAATCGCTAGCTCTCCTTGTGACGAAATCCAGAAAATGGTGTCACGTAGGTCTTGAAACGGAAAACACAAAAAAAGTCAAAATGGCTGCTTATGATGAAATGAATGAAGAATCTTGGTGATGTGATAAGGGGAACGTAGGAATGTAAGTAATTATCGTTGTAGGTCAGTCGTCTTCTGGACGTGGTGCTTATGGAAATCTCCGGAAATATATATTTTTAAATACATTTTTTATAATTAATTTTTAAATTTTTTTATAAAAGCTTAAAATTTGTAATGATAATTTTTATTACAATATTTATATATTTTAATATGGTTTAATATAGTTTGGTGTTTCTAGAAAAGCTTTAATTATTTGGTATTTTTGGGTCTTCGAGGTCAAAGGTCACCAGAGTCAAGGTTACAGGTCAAGGTCACCAACATCCGATATTTCTGAAAATACGGCTGCTGGGGGACCGAAATGACAGAATGAACAGGTCTGTGCTCCGATACAAGACACTGTTGTCCCTATTTACCCAAATAACTCTACTGACAGTAAATGCATTATTCTTGTCACATTCAGAATTTTTCTTGGATTTTTTGATTTAGTTAGTTATTTCTTTCATGCGTTCAACATTTTAGCAACACATTAATATTTGTTGTTTTAAAGATTTTCTGCAGTTTTCACAAATAACTGTCTGCTGTCGACGAAATTCTTTATCGTATTTTTAAAACCATATCTACTTACTTGGATTTAAAAAAAACATTGAAACGGACTTAATTATCTCCGCATAAATTGGATGGTTATTCGTTGCGATAGATCATAATTATTTGCCTTCTGCTAGGAATAAATGTGATATTTATTAAAAGGAACAAGATACTCAGCATTTGGGGACAAAAATTTTCTTCCACAGATATCATTCTTGAGTTTGGAAATCGGCCACCTTGCAACGTGGGCTGTAAAATTGTCTAGCTTTAATGGGATATTTTTCAGACTTGGTGTCTACATGACGCCTCCTACCACTAACAGAAGGTAGTTGACATATAACACTTGTATGCTAGCCACCAATGTTCATGTCCACATGTTGATTGAATACCTCAGGTGACGACTTACTTCCAAGCAGGCTTAACTGAGCAAGTGCCATTACTGTCTGGACCACAGGAAATCCAGTCATCTTCACACACAAATATTTCACACGCGAACACACATTCCTGTCTCTCAGAAACCACAAAATCATGAGTAGATCCAGTAAAATATTTACGTGTCACTCTCGACATAAATTCATCTTCAGCACTGCACCCATATTGACGCTGTCTCCTCAAAACGCATGCTAAGCCATAATGAAACATACCTATTCAATGCCTGTCGTCTGGAGAATTCACTGTCCTTATTTTTACGATTTTCGGGACTTTTACTGTCTATCTTCTCATTTCTGCCTTTCCTACCTTCGTCTACTAACACACATCATAATTTTTTTACTTCATCTCAAACTCGAACTGCATTTACCCGCTATCAGACGACACATAGTCATTTGCGATTCTTACTACCACCACATCATAGCCGTTATCAAAGACATCTTGTTATTCAAAAACGGCAGACATACGATGCTACTCATCAAACAGTTTGCCAAACAACATGTACAAACTACGTATTCAAGAAGATCATTACTGTCCACACTCAAGCTCAAGAGATAAGATAGACTGGCAAGAAGCGATGAAGACGATGTCTTGCCCAGGGCTAGCGGATTATAACAATGTTCATGTCCCACGGGTTGACTCTAACACCTCAAGTATATATTTTTTTCTCTCTTAATTACAAATCACCAAATCAGTAGTCCTAAAACCGAGAAGAAACAAACATAAAGAAGTCCCCAAAAATGAACTATAAATATTTTTATAAATAGCATGCCGCAGTCTCTCAATTGAAGCACTTTCCTCTGAAGGCACAATTGAAAGTCCCCCGACCAATGGACCGCATCCGTTCTCCCACCCCAATGTGATGAATTAACCAAACTGGAACACTTCTTTAACACAACCTCTCCCCCAAAGCTAGTCGGTAGGACTTTCACACATTTAATGATTCCATATAAAAGTCTTGGGATCAGCAGTGACGATTATATTATAATTTGGTTAATTACATTGCTTCTTGCCTATTGCCATCCTCAGTGACTTAGATGCTTACACGAATAAAAAAAATTGACAGCTCATTGGGTCGAATGCTTTGACCGCATGCTTTTGTCTCCCGTCTTTATAAACATATAATACTAGAGTGACATTTAAGCTGCTTCTACGCTGAAAAATGAGGAAGACGAGGATTTTGTTAGCAAACAAATAAAATCCAACCTACAGTTTCCTCATAACAAAGGGAACAATCTTGTCTGTTTTTCAGTTTGCCTTCGTATGTGGGCCGTCAAGTATGGCTATTTATGCAAAATTATTCAAATTAAATCACTATGTTAAACTAGATCAGAACACATTTAACTGATCGCAATATAAATACATCATTTTTTGATCCTGCAGGAGGGGATAATCCTATCTTATATAAATTTTTGTTTTGAATGTTCGGTAAGCAGAAGAATATAATTTATTTTTACCGGGGTTCGGTATAATTTCACATATTATTGCACATGAAAGAGGGAAAAAAGATGTATTCAGAAATTTCGGTATAATTTTTGCAATGGGAGCAATTTTAGTTTGAGTTCTTCATATATTTACAATAGGAATAGCTGTAGATACTCGAGCATACTTAATTTCAGCTTTATATAAAATTTGCAACAATTCATTAATAGTAGCTTAAATGAAAACAATAACATCAAACAACACACACAAATCTCCTTCTGCTGTTTGGTATACTTCCGCGAATAGAATCCCATCCATTTAATATTATGGCTGACTCTTGAACTAATAATGATACGATAATGGGAATAAACATCGCACGCGTGGTGGCCATACTAACAGAGTGGTTCCTTTAGAAACTTAAGGAAAAAAAAACTTTCACGCTGAAAAGTTATTTACTTTTTTTTCTCGTGAGACCAACCTGAATAACGCGGGCTTCATCAACAAACTGCCGAGGCATACTCAATGTGCTGGAAAATAAACATCGCCTCTTTACACGTCTTTACAAAAAGAGAAAATTTCTTGGCTATTTTCGTGCAAGCGGTAATATCGAACAAAGGTACAAAGGACTACCTAGATTAAAACAATTTTGTAAAGGAAATCGATGACGTGACGGGAACGAAGTAGCATGTCTGACGAACAGAGAGGGTCAGAAGGGGTATAGTCCACAACACAAGAGCGCACGCTCTGCCAAGTTGGTTTCGACTAAACTTAAAATTTCAGGGAAGCTCTTCGTTGGTAAGTTACAGTTTTATGGTCCTATTTTTTGGAACCGCAATGTGATTCGTGGTAATTATTGAGGCCTGGTCCTGTAGAAACACAAAGCAGTATGCTGACCTGGTGACAATTTAAAAGAGCGGACATCTAAAATGACAGGAGGTGTCGAGTAGTTCGTCATGCCAGTATATTGTTGGCAGCTAAGTTTCCGTAATACTCATGCAATTAAGCTCTACCGCAAAGATAAATACAGTTTACCCATCAACACTCATCAATACCCGTAGCGTACAAAGTCGATAATAGGATGTCGTCATCTGTGACGAAATGCTTCATTCTGACAGCTGTCTAAGGTTTTCGAAGGTTAATTTCCTTAATTCTTAAATTCCATAGTGGCCTGATGAACTACAACGTTTAACGGTTACACTTACGACACGGTTAAGTTAAAAAATGTGTACCTAATAAACATGTACGTTTTAAACTAAGGGAATTCTTACCTGTATGGTTTATAGCCATTGAAATTTTGTCGTTTAGGATGCATTACTGACTTGAAGAAGTTAACAATTTTTTTCTTGTCATGTGCATAGGGCCTTCCGCCAGTAAAAAGACAGAGGAAATGAAAAAAATGTATTCTACTTGTTTAACAACTTTGAAAATTACAACACTTTCCTTTATTCCTAAACGTAATAAATAATTTCTAAGCTATGTTACTAATAAATCCCTACTTCTCAAAAGTCAAGTTAATTATATTTCTGTGATTGATTGAACGTAAGGTGAGTATATTCACTGGAATCCACAACTTCTTGGAAACGTTATTTGTATACTTCTCTCATGTATACGGATGTCATGGTGAACCGAGTCTTAAAAGGCTTATTTATTGTGTCCGAGGCCTAGAAATACGGGCGTTCTAAGAACGACAGAGGTAACACGTCTCATTAATGCCACATGTCCGTCGTCATCTATGGGATATTTGAAGGAACAAGTACCTTCTCACGGAAACACAATGCTCAGTTTGCACAATGATAAATGTACCTGGAGGTCTGATGTCAATAAAATGAATATAAACTACATATAAATATAATAATTGTTTTAAAAATATAAACTGAGATAATATGAAAAATAATATTTTTTATCGCAGCACCAAAAAAAAAAATTTGGATAATGCTGCTTCAAAATACATACATACCTACTATCCAAAAAAAGAAAGAAATGACAATGAGATTACTTTACTCTCTGTGTCGTGTGAATGTGTGTACGTTTGTGTGTTACTGTGTGTGTTGTGTGCGTGCCTGTGTGCATTTGTGTGCCCGCATTTGAACGCACAAAACCAATACACCAAAATGTGTACACATATAGAACTAAGTAATGACATCTGACTTTTACAGTTTTACACCACGCCTTGCGCTTACCTTCAACATTGCAGCCAATTTAAAATTTTGGGTGGTTTGTTATATGTGGCAACCATTCAAATAGATTTTTACAAAATATTGTAAGTTGGCTGTGAATGTAGTCATAATAATTGTATTTAGAGATGGGTATTGTTGTTGGTCCGCCATGTTGGAATTAAGTACCACAAAAAAAAATTGTTATTTACGCGATATCTGAAACACTACTCAACAAATACTCGTAACATTTGACAAGATAGTAATTTTGTGGCATTTAAATTAAAAGAATGCGATTCAAATTTATTAGGGACATATTTACAAAATGCGGTTTACAAATACTTTAGTGTATTTATGGCATATCTGTCTTGCCATTCAGCACATTTCGTAAAATTTTGTTTGCAGGAAGTATTTATTAGAAGCTTTATTTATCGTCAACACAAAGCCACTTTAGTAATATAATGCCATACAAATAATTATTTTTTAAGTAATATCTGGCAGAAAAATTTACCGTTTCCTACCAAACTTGGCAAACAAGTAGTACTGCCGCAGGTGATGTAAAGTTGTATTCATTTAGTAGATACCAGTCATAAGATGAAAATGGCTTCCTTATTGCAAGTTCAGCTTAGTACGCTATATTGTTGAAATCATGTTAACTATTCCAGTTTACCTCGTATGTTAGAGAATACGTTACAACTATAAAATTATCCTACTGGAATACTTTTTATGTCCCCCACCACACGAATAGATTAAGTTTTAGTAGCTTATCTGGGGTAACAGTTGACCGATTCCTGCCGAATTTGGAAAAATTATAGTACTGTGGCACGTGATGGAAGATAATTTGTTTATAGAAGTTCATACTCTTATTTTTAAAATGGTAGCCATTAAACTATTTTAACTAAGTGGTTTGTACCGTCTAAACGATGAAGTTAAATTAAACTTTTATTTACATGCCGGATGAATATGATAGATTCCTCAATTATGTCTACATGAGGTCTCTTTTGTCTGCCATTCTGTTTCTTCATTTAGTATACTTAAATTCTATATTTTCTAAGGTTTCTAGAATTACATCATCAAAAATTACAAGAGCATAATTTTCATATATATAGAATTTATGCCTTATTTGTATAAAAGTAAAAAATTTATTATTTATAATTATATTTATAACTCTTAAAAATACTTTGTGATTGCTCATATTTTGGTGATTAAAATTTTTTGAGCAATTACGTAATTTATAAAGGTTGATAATTTTTCACATGTGAATATGAAATTGATTAGCAAAGAGTTTTCCACACAATTAATGTACCAACTTTCATNTACTAATAAATCCCTACTTCTCAAAAGTCAAGTTAATTATATTTCTGTGATTGATTGAACGTAAGGTGAGTATATTAACTGGAATCGACAACTTCTTAGAAACGTTATTTGTATACTTCTCTCATGTATACGGATGTCATGGTGAAGGCTCAGAATTTTCCGAATAAATAACAGTCCGAGGCCTAGAAATACGGGCGTTCTAAGAACGAGAGAGGTAACACGTCTCATTAATGCCACATGTCCGTCGTCATCTATGGGATATTTGGAGGAACCAGTACCTTCTCACGGAAACACAATGCTCAGTTTGCACAATGATAAATGTACCTGGAGGTCTGATGTCAATAAAATGAATATAAACTACATTTAAGTATAATAATTTTTTTAAAAATATAAACTAAGATAATATAAAAAATAATATTTTTTATCGCAGCACCAAAAAAAAAATTTGGATAATGCTGCTTCAAAATACATACATACCTACTTTCCGAAAAAAAGAAAGAAATGACAATGAGATTACTTTACTCTCTGTGTCGTGTGAATGTGTGTACCTTTGTGTGTTACTGTGTGTGTTGTTTGTGTGCCTGTGCGCATTTGTGTGCCCGCATTTGAACGCACAAAACCAATACACCACAATGTGTACACATATAGAACTAAGTAAGGACATCTGACTTTTACAGTTTTACATCACGCCACGCGCTTACTTTCAACATTGCAGCCAATTTAAAATTTTGGGTAATTTGTTATATGTGGCAACCATTCAAATAGATTTTTACAAAATATTGTAAGTTGGCTGTGAATGTAGTCATAATAATTGTATTTAGAGATGGGTATTGTTGTTGGTCCGCCATGTTGGAATTAAGTACCACAAAAAAAAATTGTTATTTACGCGATATCTGAAACACTACTCAAGAAATACTCGTAACATTTGACAAGATAGTAATTTTGTGGCATTTAAATTAAAAGAATGCGATTCAAATTTAATAGAGACATATTTTCAAAATGCGGTATACAAATACTTTAGTGTATTAATGACATATCTGTCATGCCATTAAGCAAATTTCGTAAAATTTTGTTTGCAGGAAGTATTTAGTAGAAGCTTTATTTATCGTCAACACAAAGCCACTTTAGTTATATTATGCCATACAAATAATTATTTTTTATGTAATATCTGGCAGAAAAATTGACCGTTTCCTACCAAACTCGGCGAACAAGTAGAACTGCCGCAGGTTGTGTAAAGTTGTATTTATTTGGCAGATACCAGTCATAAGATCAAAATGGCTTCCTTATTGCAAGTTCAGCTTAGTGCGCTATATTGTTGAAATAATGTTAACTATTCCAGTTTACCTCGTATGTTACAGAATACGTTACAACTATGAAATTATCCTACTGGAATACTTTTTATGTCCCCCACCACACGAATAGATTAAGTTTTAGTAGCTTATCTGGGGTAACAGTTGACCCATTCTGGCTGAATTTGGAAAAAATATATTACTGTGGCACGTGATGTAAGATAATTTGTTTATAGAAGTTCATACACTTATTTTTAAAATGGTAGCCATTAAACTATTTTAACTTAGTGGTTTGTACCGTCTAAACGATGAAGTTAAATTAAACTTTTATTTACATGCCGGATGAATATGATAGATTCCTCAATTATGTCTACATGAGGTCTCTTTTGTCTGCCATTCTGTTTCTTCATTTAGTATACTTAAATTCTATATTTTCTAAGGTTTCTAGAATTACATCATCAAAAATTACAAGAGCATAATTTTCATATATATAGAATTTATGCCTTATTTTTATAAAAGTAAAAAAATAATTATTTATAATTATATTTATAACTCTTAAAAATACTTTGTGATTGCTCATATTTTGGTGATTTAAATTTTTTGAGCAATTACGTAGTTTATAAAGATTTATAATTTTTCACATGTGAATATGAAATTGATTAGCAAAGAGTTTTTCACACAATTAATGTACCAACTTTCATTGCTCTAGTATTGTCAGTTAATATTACAAAAAAATTTTTATTTATCGATTTTTCATTAGAAATCAAAACATTAAAACTCTAATAAATGTTATTCTTTCTTTCAGTATAAAAATATTCCGTATATAAATGGACAATACCTAAGGATTGAAGATAGCTAACAGTAGTTCCCTATTAAAGAAGTAACTTCAGTATTATATTCGATGTGTTGGTAACTCAGTTGCGCTGGTTATATTTAATTAAAAAATTTAATACCTTACATAAGTAATAATGAAATAGCAATAAAATGTACTAATTTAAAAATTATTATTCCTCGATATAAATATATTAGAAATTCATTGAATAGAAATATCAATGTATAATTTATATTTTTAAATAAAGTTATTTGATTTTCATTTAAATTTTATAATGTTATCACAGTTAATAGCTTTGGCCAACTAGTTGACTGGTAATATAGTTGATGGTCACTGGGGCATTATTTGTGTTATATATAGTATGTAGACGTCTTTGCTGTGCAGTTATACAATAACTTCCTTTCCCCTGTGACGATTTTGGCAAAACGATCGATTTTGTCTCTCTATACAGGCTGTTTGAAAATAAACGAGCAAATTGCGATGGGTTATTCCTTATGAAAAATAAAGAAGAGTATATACAGGACACCTTATAACTAAACAGAATATTAAAGGACATATGAGGCTCTAAATTTGGGTTTTGAAAACATACTTTCGCACAATGTCTTGTGCTTTCTGCCAGTGTTTGGGATGGCGGACTAAGTGGATTTCATGCAGCGTGTGCCAACTTAACCTGACGCCCATTTAGCACGCTATGGAGCGTGAACTATGACGACACGTCGTTGATATGCTGACACATCATTTCTTCAACCCGTAGAGTGCAGTGTCTGGCTCTTGCCGGTCGTAATAACACGTGTCTCTGCAACATGGGAAGCATAAGTCACCTTTTTGCTGCTGATTTTGAAGTCGTTGCTTAATGCATTCGGCAAAAATAAATTTAAAAAACCACTTTTCATAGGGTCAAATCTCCTTTAATATTCTTTGTAAGTATACGATATCATGAATATTTTCGACTTAAATAATAAAAAGGAATCGCCTCCTATAGTTTGGGCATTTATTTTCCGAACATCCTGTTGATACTGGGAGTGTCTCAGTAGCTCTCAACAACAAATACAGAAGAAATTTTGAGGATGGTTTGTTTAAGTCAGTACTTATATAAACTATTTTGTAACCACTGTTTTTGGAGAACAGCAATATCACGTATTTTGCCAAAATAATTATGTCATAACACACCCTCTTATNCTGTTTTTGGAGAACAGCAATATCACGTATTTTGCCAAAATAATTATGTCATAACACACCCTCTTATTGGAGAAATGAAATAAAATTAGATTATAGTTAGTGCCATAAAATTTTCTCTGCTCATATCGTTGGGATAACATTATTGTTCTATTGNAAATAAAATTAGATTATAGTTAGTGCCATAAAATTTTCTCTGCTCATATCGTTGGGATAACATTATTGTTCTATTGCCTGATAATTTCGTAAAACTGAGGCAGGTTACAGGGAGTTATTTTTCGACTGTTTAAAAAACACAGCATTAGGCATNAAATAAAATTAGATTATAGTTAGTGCCATAAAATTTTCTCTGCTCATATCGTTGGGATAACATTATTGTTCTATTGTCTGATAATTTCCTAAAACTGAGGCAGGTTACAGGGAGTTATTTTTCGACTGTTTCAAAAACACAGCATTAGGCATTGTCGATAATACAGACAATGCTCCTTAAGATCTCTGGAATATATCTCAGTTTCCTATGATTGCAAAATATTCTTCCCCGATCAAAATTAATTTCCCATATTAATATAGATATACTTTTTTTTGGGACATTNATAGATATTTTCATTTTTTTTAGGACATTTATATACTAATATATTTTAGTTATTTCGTTTGCTATTCAAGAAACCACCATGAAAATAATTTATGATTACGGTAAGCGTATGATTAAAACGAGAATATATTAACATTTAACAACCTTCTCAAAATTATGTATTATCTCAGTAAAGATAGGCAACATGAACATTCGGCAAGTAAGACAAACTATATTCATCACCAGCTGACTACATGATTTAAAACTAAAGAATTAGACTTGTATGAGATAGTTACCGAATCACATGCTTAGCGGAGATAGAGCGCGCTTGTCTATTCAGAGAAAACTAGGGCTTATCGAACTCACTTCTAGGCTGCTATCGGTGGCCATGGGTATCATGTTTCTCTTCCCAAGTTTCTTGCACAAATAGCACCACGGTTATGCGATCAAAACCAGTTTATTGAATTAAACATTTAGATAAAAGGGAGCATCTTCATTCGATCAAGCGATGATGTTCGTCAATTTCTAAATTTTGTTCACCTTAACAAATTGCTTGTTTTGGAATTATTTCAAGCCAGGCTTTGCTTCGTTCTCAGAGCTGCAAACATGTCTTCTCCTGCTCATGAAAGGTGATCTAATATAGGAATTAAAGTGTAAATAAGATAACATGGTATGATTATCTGAGGAGCACTCACATCTCAGTGTACATTTTGTTAGCTAAAATGGTTAGAAGTTTGGGTAAAATTAAGCTATGAAGAATATGCTTGTAACAGTTACACTGCAAAGGCTGCGGGTGTATTGATCAGCCACATGTTAGTCTGTATTAGTATTTTAAATTACACTTTAATTTTGGCTAACACCTCCTCTTATATGCTAAAATGATCACGAGAAGGGAGTTACACTATATTATTCACAAAATAATAGAAGTCTGGATGGGATGTTCTGTGTTTTGTTTCTAAGTCAGGTATGGAATGGAGACAGGTTCTCCTGTACCATATTTTCGAAAAGAGTTTCATCGAAATATTTTTGTTTATGTGGATTGAAATTGAGACTTTGGTGGCTCTTATCATCAAGATATTGAGCCAACGAGTGTGAAGTGAGGTGTTTATGGAGTAGCCCTGGAATGCAAGGACAGAAAAAAAAGGAAGTCATGAAAAAACCTGCCGACCAGAGGCATCGCCCGGCACGATTCCACAGTGTGAATGTCCAGGATACATACCTCCAGGAATCGAGACCTTTTAACAAATGTGGGATGCGAGCAGTCAAACCACTACACCACTGTGGCCTATATCTCTTTTAAACATAACACATANGATTCATCGAAATATTTTTGTTTATGTGGATTGAAATTGAGACTTTGGTGGCTCTTATCATCAAGATATTGAGCCAACGAGTGTGAAGTGAGGTGTTTATGGAGTAGCCCTGGAATGCAAGGACAGAAAAAACAGGAAGTCATGAAAAAACCTGCCGACCAGAGGCATCGTCTGGCACGATTCCACAATGTGAATGTCCGGGATACATACCTCCAGGAATCTAGACCTTTTAACTAATGTGGGATGCGAGCAGTCAAACCACTACACCACTGTGGCCTATATCTCTTTTAAACATAACACATACACAATCAGCCAGCGTTATTCGTACATGTGTTTATGATACAAAATTGGTAAAAATTTTTGTCACCGACTAAATTAAGTAACTGTCAAAGTGCAGAAAATCAATAATTCCAAGAAACATGATTTGTTTTATAGTTTATAAATGGTTGTTATAAGTGCAAGTTTTAATTAATTTTAATATTATTTATTTGCAGGTTGAAATTGACAGTGCTTCGTCAAAAAATACCTTCGAACGTCCAAATATGTTGCGAGCATGGCGTAAGACACTTAATCCTGAAACTGTTGGCCTCGCCATTCAGAGGTTTGCCGCAAGGATTGTAGTGGTTATGGAAGGACTTCCCTCTACAGTCGGCTACGTCCTGGCAACAGTAGTGACTAGTGTCACTTGGATTGCTCTTCTATATCGTACGCAAACTGATAAAATGAAATCTCGCATGAATACGGTTTTGACAGCCTTTGTCGTGTGTGCAAATTATGCTGCATGCTTGGTTTCTCTGATCACTAATCTATCAGGTGGTAGACGGCGACAGGAAANAGTTTATAAATGGTTGTTATAAGTGCAGGTTTTAATTAATTGTCATATTATTTATTTGCAGGTTGGAATTGACAGTGCTTCGTCAAAAAATACCTTCGAATGTCTAAATATGTTGCGAGCATGGCGTAAGACACTTAATCCTGAAACTGTTGGCCTCGCCGTTCAGAGGTTTGCCGCAAGGATTGTAGTGGTTATGGAAGGACTTCCCTCTACAGTCTGCTACGTCCTGGCCACAGTAGTGACTAGTGACACGTGGAGTGCTCTCCTTTATCGTATGCGAACTGATCAAATTAAATCTCGCATGAATACGGTTTTGACAGCCTTTGTCGTGTGTGCGAATTATGCTGCATGCTTGGTTTCTCTGATCACGAATCTATTAGGTGGTAGACGGCGACAGGAAATAATAAATATGCTAGAGTATGTCGACCGTATGTTACTACAAAAGCCAAGTAAACCATTTATAAATTGTTCACGTTACTCTTCAGCTTTCGTCATATCAATTTTAAGCTGCATGATCTTCTTTGCTTTGGACATGAGGGTAAACTTTGCATACCATGTGTTTCTTTCGTACCCGTTGACGTTTTCCTTCTATGGAGTACAATTCAATATTCTGGCACAAACAAATTGCTGGGTAAACTATGTGCTTCGTATTCGAGATCAACTAAAGCTATTAAGTAAAGGAATTGATAAANTTTATCAGGTGGTAGACGGCGACAGGAAATAATAAATATGCTAGAGTATGTTGACCGTATGTTAGTACAAAAGTAGAGCAAACCATTTATAAATTGTTCACGTTACTCTTCAGCTTTCGTCATATCAATGTTGAGCTGCATGATCTTCTTTGCTTTGGACATGAGGGTAAACTTTGCATACCATGTGTTTCTTTCGTACCCGTTGACGTTTTCCTTCTATGGAGTACAATTCAATATTCTGGCACAAACAAATTGCTGGGTAAACTATGTGCTTCGTATTCGAGATCAACTAAAGCTATTAAGTAAAGGAATTGATAAACTATATATGTCCCAGACACGAAACACAATCCAAGTCGATCCCAAGATCATAGGTGCAATGGCGCCACGTAGGTTGCAAACATGTGTTAGTATCATACAAATCCCACAGACGTCAACAAGAGTGCTACTGAATAGGGAAGACCTACATCATCCTAGACTTGAAAATACACATTCAAAAATTTACCAATTCATGAAAGTTTACCGAAAAGTAGGAGAAATTGTGGACCATGTTAATGGTACTTTCGGATTTTCAGTTCTGTTTCTCTTGATGTGTAGCTTCGTTTCTATAGTAATTTCAATGTTTAACGCAGTTATTTCAAGAACCATCTTAAATAATGACAGTTCTCCAGGCTGGCATCTGTGTATTTCCCTAATGTGGTGTTTACTGTATTCCGGCCAGACTGTAGCTGTGGTTTGGTCCAGCACAGTCTGCACTGACGAGGTGAGGCAGACAAGTGACATCGTTCAGGATATACTTCTGGAACCTCATCTAGGGGAGGGTGCGGTCGACCAGCTGAATCTATTTCTGGACCAGCTCTCCAGCGAGGATCTATCCTTCAGTGCAGCAGGTTTCTTTACTCTTAAGGAGCCTTTACTATGCTCCATGGCTGTCTCTGCGATTTATTATGTGCTAGTTCTGCTGCAGATGGACCCAGTTTATACCACTCATTATTATCAAAATGCGACTAATAAATGAAGAATGGTTTGACTACAATGTTATCAGTAAGTGGCTTGCTTGATAATACTTTATAAGTTTCGTGATTTGTACATAAAAATAATATTTTCTGGAAAACTTTATGCTATATTCTAAATGGATAATGAATTATCATTGTCAACATTTATTTTTTGCTTTGATTATTATCATCCTTTTGCGAATAACAAAGCCATTTTTTTCCAACTTTCTGAAATAAATCCTGATAACACAGGAAATAAAACCTTTTTTTGTGTGCTTTCTGTTGCAATATAATGGATACATTACCTTAATATAGTAAAATGCTCTACTGTGAGGTACAGCAGGTTAATATTTGAGGCCTGATAACTTTGTTATATATATCCATATTAATAAAAGATATAATTAATGGTTGCCATATGAATAATATAAATTTTAAAACCAGTAATGAATTTTTGTGGTTGTTGTGTGTTTATAATGTTTTACCATGCATACCAGTGTAATAAAGAATTTACAAACACATAAGCGTTTTTTAGTAGTAAAGTTATATTTGTTTTAAATAGTTAATATATTTACTGCACCCGGATACTGGAAATATTGAAATTCAGCAAATTAACTGACTGGTTTACTCCTATAGTTTTTAAAGTATTATCTTTATTCACAAATACGATGTATAAATAGAAAAACTACTTTCATCCTTATAAAATTTGAACTGTAACCATTTTTATGATAATAACTTTTTCACTAACGCACGTTATTGCATTCACTGGAACAAATAAGTAATTGCTTAATGTAGCTGCAATTCTGTACTCTTGCATTCTATGAGTACAAGTGGTTAGGGGATTAATGATCTGCAATGCCTAGAATGGCCATGAGAGTACATTCGTGTTTATCTCACGATTAGAGCGATGCTGTATAAGGCGTGTGTGTGGCGTCAGACAACACAGTCAGGGGAGCTCGCCGAACAAAAAGTTTTTTTTTGTAATTAGTGTAAAAAATGTTAACTCTACCCCAGATTTTTCCCTTATAAGCACTTTAAATATAAGCAATATTGAAATAATTTAAATACAATACATAAAAAATTATACATTTGCAGTTTCTTCTCTTTTTATAAATTTTGTGTTTGTTCACATATTAAAATTAATAAGCAACAGATCAATAAAAATATTTTATTTTCAATATTATTATACACTTAAATAAAAATTTTGATAAAACTATTTATTAAAAAAATTATAAAATTCGAAATTAACTAATTATTGGAATAAAAAGGAAAAAATATATAATTTTCCCTTATTCAATACAAATAAAAACATTGCACACTCCGGGTCATTGCACAATTTTCTCCGGATTGTCCCGAATTGAGTTAATTAAGCCGTATTGTCAAAAAACATTATGCGGAAAATGTTTCTAATTTTGGGGGAAATTCGTTATATCTGTAAGGAAATTCTGGATATTCCGACCGTGTATAAGATAAATAAGGGACTTTTTCGGAAAAAAAGGGGGGGGGAAATAGCAGACGCAGGCTCCGTGGCTTCGCAGCCAGCAGCCAGTTGACGGGGAAACCCCATTTCTATCTACTGCTGTTGATATGTTAGGGTTACATTTAACGATACATTACTAATGTCGAAGTATTTTCGTATATCTTTGGTTTGTTAATCACTATGGTTCAAGGCACATGAGTGGAGTCTGTCTACCTCTGTTTGATGAAATGGCACAATAGCAAATGATTTAACTTTTACAAAGTTGCATCTGATAAGCCTGCTACATCGTAGATAACACTAGAACAGCAGTGGGATTTTAAATCCCAGCAATGAGATAAGCTAAAAAAACAATAGGTAAAACCTCCCGGGGTACACCTCTTATCTACAATGTAACATTTAACCTGGGAAAGGATATTCGTGTTACACTTTATGTAACACCTGATATAGCGTGACACACATGTGAGACATTTTCTACGTCCCTTTAAAAAATTAAATTAAAACCACTGAACCTGAAATCTTTATTGACATTTATACATTGTACACACTCCTGTTAAAAGTGTACACACCACCATAACATTATATTCAGCAAGTATTTTTTATAAATTGACATCTGATGTAGAATTCAAGTTGTGTCAACGTATGCCCACACAAAACATTTCGGCGTTGTGCCATCATAGCACCAACGATAGAGCTACACTTTGGGCAAATGTTGGGCAAACAAAATATTGTTACTGCTTAATATTCTGCTTAATAGTCAGCTTGTTTCTTGAGGAAAGTGTTTCTTATACATGGCGAGGCCAATCACAATGAAAAATTTTGTGGGTGGTNACTTTTGTGGGTGATTCCTGGAATGTATATGAGCAAAAAAAAAAAAACACTGAATAAATATAGTGACAACTTATATTTAAAAATGTTCAGAAACACTGTTTAAATGTACAGAAATACTGTATAATATACAGAAACACTATGAATAGAGCAACTACACTGGTATGGGTTGAACAGGAGAACCCGTAAGTGTGGCATGAGAGATGAGAAGTAAACCAATAATGGTGTAGTTGTCAGTACGGAGATTGCACCACTGGTCGTCCCACGGAACTCCACCCGTATGACACACAGCGTATGTATGAGTGGTATCAGAGCAGCTTGTTGAGGGAGTGGATGCGCGTTGTGTGGTGCAGTAAGAATAGACCTAGATGATCTTCACATATGGTCAGACGAATATAAATGGTCAAGAGGCCGCACAGATGTACCAGGTGAGAGGCCCTTATAGACGTGCGATTGTCTGGATTGAGATGCAGGATGGGCACTTCGAGCAGTTCCTGTGACATTGCCAGTTGGACTGTCATATATATTGGCTGTCTTGTAACATTGATATATTCACATTGATCTGTACTATACCGCTACACTAATGGTCAACACTTTTTTTTTTTTTTTTTCGGATTTTTCATTGTTTCTGTAGGTTTCGAAGGTATATTGTTATGAATTTTTGTCCATTTACTTCATCACGAATCACCTTCTAAAGTTTGTCCTCGTCATTTAGCATCACCTTTAAAACACATTATATAGTAATTTTTAGCATTACACACAAAATACATATTATGTAAACACAATTTTATATTTTTTATCTATGCATATTGATTTTTCCAAATGGCCAATTTTACAGTTGTTAGGGGCGATGCAACACTTTTGTACCATGTACCGATTAAAAATTTTTGTATTGCTGATGGTTTATAATGTTAGCACTAAATTCAGAATATTACGTGCTAATATATCTTGAACTTTGCATGAGAGAACTGCTCGAAGATATAAAAAATTGTGCTTAATATTATTTAATTATAAAAAATTTACTCGAACCATTTTCGCATGATTAAACAAGAAAACAGTTATTCATAGTTTTAATACATCTTGCCATTTTTAAAATGGCGGCCCTCGAAATATTTTTTGATAGTATGTCATGTCTACTGAAAAATTTAAAATCAGGAAATGTGAGAAGATTTCAGAAATTTTTATACACTATCTGTATTTGAAAAGATCTTTTGAAATTAAAGAATGGACAGAAGAAATTATGAAAGGATAATATTTTTTTCCAACTAGTAACAATTTTGAAAATAAAAAAATAACAAAACAATTTTTTGTGCATAAAAATTTTTTTTATGAAGAATATGAAGTATTATTTCTAAATTTAGTTTGATACAAACATTTTATAAAGTTATCTAAGTGTTATGCAATCTTTAAAAAAATTATAAAATTAAAAACTAATTGCTTTATTTGATAAAACAATTTTAAGAGCTTCGTTAATTAGATAAAAGTTATAAAAATGTAATTTAACTAAAAATTATCATAAAAGTTAAAAAATCTCATTTATTGAGAAATAATTTTAAAATAGCAGTTTTGTATGTAAACACAAGGAAAACTGAAAGAAAATATTGCTGTAAGAAAAGAAATAAATTTGCGAACTAATAAAAGTGCTTATTATAATAAATAATATTAAAAGTATGATTTTTTATAAATAAGTCTTTAAATGTAGTGTAAATAAACTATTACAAAATACATAAACAAACCAATTTACAAAATAACAATTTAAGTAAAAATATCATAGTAAATTTATAAGAAGATTTGTTGTATTTCACATTGTGGTTTTGTGCGAAGATAACGG
>NQII01009728.1:15825-46426 GCA_002778355.1 Clitarchus hookeri | reverse complement strand
CTGTACAGACTTAAAAAGTCCTCTACGCCATGTCAAGCTTTAATTTTTGATGTCCGGTAATTAAATTTGATTATGAAGATTGTAAAAAAATCCTAAATGGTTGGGATCTTTCCCTCTTAAGATGATGAGGCTGAGCTGATTTTCTTCCATTGTGGACTGAACCTGTATGACAACACAGGTTGACTGCACTGAGTGTGGTTCTCCCACTTTGTTTAATATTCCTACTCTGCACAGACACTGTCTTATTTGAATTTATTCCCGCACAAAACACAAGCATCTCCAGTTGTTGAAAACTAACCTAAACCACTGCCCTCAAGTTTACGTAGCACATGGTAAAGGATATACGCAGAAATGAAATTTGTTCTCTTCTCCTTAATTCAGAGTGCTGCGGCTCATTTCGGTTTTTTAATTCTTTCCTCAATTAATTTCTCAGTAAACTTTTTTATTTTCTAGCGATATCTGTGGCCAAAGCTGCCAGAGTGTTGTTACCCCTGTACTATTAGGATGCATGTTAAGATCCTCAGTTAGCCATTCTTGTGTGTGCCTTTACAGTAAAACTGACCTGGCACATAAACTGCTTGTTCATCAGCTTACTAACACAAAGCCAGGATAAGTCACATTCAAATAAAAACTAAGCTATACTTTACAAAAATTACTTTTATGCAATGTGCATACTGTAAAATGTTTTTTTTAAATTATAACTGTTGGATAACTTTATAATAAAATAAGTTTCATAATGTTTATTTTTGAAAAATGTAGTTGTTTAACAGTGGCAGTGGTGCCTCCATTCAAATCACAGGTCAGCCCTGAATATGTGTACAATTTTTAAAATTAAGCTTAGGTTTAGTTTAGAATTTAAACCTAACCCAAATTCATCTTTCGGCATAAAGTAGGAGGCATCATCCTAGAGAAATTAAATTTCAGGGCAGCANGGCATAAAGTAGGAGGCATCATCCTAGAGAAATTAAATTTCAGGGCAGCATGCAGGATACCCGTGAACTGGCAGGCACCCGTCACCTCGGAGAAGAGAAGCGGGTCTACAGGACGCCGAAGCTCAGAGGGAGAAGTGGTGGGGCCACACACCTGGTTGATGTTCTGCTCGATAATGCGGTCGACCTTGAGCCGGTCCGCCACCAGGTGCAGGTTCAGGATCTCACGCAGCTTCTCACGGTTGCCAAAGAGGTTGGCCAGCTCCTTGTCGGACCAGGCCTCATTGGAGGGCGCAAACAGTGTCACGTCGCGCATTGTCGTGATCTTGTTCATGAAGTCGCCGCCCGCATCCAGGATCACCTCGTAGAACTTGTACAGAGGTCCGTCTTCCTTTTCCTGCAGGCAGACATGCACGTACAGAACACCCGCAAGTTGCTGCATAAAGATTTGCTAATCACTGTAGGCTGGAACAACCACCATGCCAGAGAATTATGTACAGTACCAGTAGCAGACTAAACAATTACAGTAAATTACCTTCTTGACAATTTTTTACCACACAACATAACAATAATGCAGAATAGCAGTGATATACAGATTATTAAATATTTCGGAACAGACATGTTATCTTCAGTGTCACATGAAAAATATATGTCTTAATGTCTGAATAACTTCTAAATATTTATGTTCACTCTTTCCCTGTAGTTTTTCCTATGTTGTTTCATTAAAACATGACAGTATAATTTTCATACTTAAGTGAACACATTCACTGGATCTTTGAATAAATTAAATAATGCCTGCCCACAGTAAACTTTAATGACTGCACTTGATAGTTGGCACTTCAAGCAAAGTGAATTTTATACCACAAGACTACATACATGCTATAGTCATGTCTTGAATGCACACTCAAATTTACCATGGCACGAGGAAACAAAAAATAAGGGCAGAGAAATTTNTGCTATAGTCATGTCTTGAATGCACACTCAAATTTACCATGGCACGAGGAAACAAAAAATAAGGGCAGAGAAATTTGTAAGCTATAGATATGTGATTACAGTGCCTTTTAGCTTTCACATATCTCATCTAAAGCAAATATTCTCCTAGAACTTCACTTTTTTAATACCAGTACACATAAGGTGTGGATAAATTCTTGTGCGACAGTTGTCAAATCCATAGTGGACTTGGCTTATATTGAAATAATACACTCATTATGTTTGAGATTCACAGAGCAGCAATAACTTTTCTGGAAACTTTGTTCGGTTTGATGACTAAGTTTATCAAATGCTCTGATTAAATTTACATTATTATTACATGGCCAAGGAAACCTGAATTAAAGATACAAATTAAATACTGACTTGATCATTCTCCATGATTAGAAACACATTACTAGAAGAAGAGACTTAGAAATTAATTCAAATTTGTTCACCTTATTAAAAATACAAAAATTTTGAAAGGGCATTAGTGGCATCCCAGTTAATATGTAGATCTGTGTAACACACATCTAATCACAAAAAATCTCCTGTCCTGCACACCTGTTTACACTCACAGACAATGCCGAAAGAAAAAAGCCCACCACTGTGTTGCCCTGCAGACATACTGGATCATCATGTACAAAACTCCAGTCATGAAGCGAAAGTCCTGCAGGACATAACCTAACGATGCAGGAAGAAAAAAACAATAAGCAATTCACACAGAAATGTTAGGCTGTATAAACTGTAAACCTGCATGCAGTTCTTGTTTCTTGNTAATTCAAATTTGTTCACCTTATTAAAAATACAAAAATTTTGAAAGGGCATTAGTGGCATCCCAGTTAATATGTAGTTCTGTGTAACACACATCTAATCACAAAAATTATCCTGTCCTGCACACCTGTTTACACTCACAGACAATGCCGAAAGAAAAAAGCCCACCACTGTGTTGCCCTGCAGACATACTGGATCATCATGTACAAAACTCCAGTCATGAAGCGAAAGTCCTGCAGGACATAACCTAACGATGCAGGGAGGNTCCTGCAGGACATAACCTAACGATGCAGGAAGGAAAAAACAATAAGCAATTCACACAGAAATGTTAGGCTGTATAAACTGTAAACCTGCATGCAGTTCTTGTTTCTTGTCTCCAGTCAGGGTTAACGTGAATGAGCGAGGGCTCAGGTCGACACTAGGTGGAGTCGCCACCCCAGTCAAGGGACGCACCTGTTGGTTCCGGCCAGCTCGCACAATGGAGGAGGAAAGAATGAAATGGTGATGGAGCAGCAGTATAGAATGAATGTGGGGAAGGAATGTGAAGAACCCTGAGGGAAGTCCAACACCACAGTGAGGCCCAGCATACTTCCCAAGTAAGACGTTCCTGCCCACTAGAGCCCCAGCAGTATTACGCTAGCGACTACTGCTGAGAACCCCTGGGTAACTGTTTTCATATATTGCTGTACGTATGCTAGAGACGTGATTGAGAAAGTTGTTCTGGTGCTAGCAACATCACAAACATGAAGTAGAAGCTTCCAACAGCATTCCTGTGAGATCTGGTGGCCACAAACATCGGTGAGTGTGCCAATATTGTTAGCAGTGCAGGTTAACTGCTGCATAGACACTATACCCTCTTGTCATGAGCCCCTGGGCAGTTACAGGAATCACCAAGTATTCAGTGACGTCACGAGTGAACACAGGAAATGGCCTTCTGTGATGGAATANCAGTTACAGGAATCACCAAGTATTCAGTGACGTCACGAGTGAACACAGGAAATGGCCTTCCTTGTCAAATGCAGATGGCCTGGAGCAGCAACTAGACATCCTGGGATGTCTCTATCTGAGTTTTCACCTACCGTGTGCTGTCAAAATGAATCTCTATACCACAAAGGTGTCAGCTTGTGAGTATCTCTTTAACACCCTTAACACTTTATCCCCAGTATACTCATTCATTAACTGTCAGCTGCAGGATGTCAAATTATGTCCGGTGCCATTGGTGGTCAGAAACTAGCACCATAGTGTATAATAATTTACATAATTATAATTTGTGTGGCATTAAGCCTATAGCAAAACTTTAGAACAGTTACTAATTTCTTTCCTTTCTTAAGATCGTGTGTAACATCAATCACTGTTGATAAAAAAACATGGTATTTACTATACATTTAGAAACTTAGGCTTCAACTGAGTTAGTCCACACAATTTAAAGGTGAATTTTACAAAATATAACAGCATGCATGTTTATTATGTTAAAGCAGTTTTCACATCTATAAAAATAAGAAATCAGGTAGTTATTTGTACAAAAATCCTCTCATTATGAATGCAGGAATTCAGCATTTAAGACAAATATATATATATATATTTTTTTTTTTTTAAACAGTGATTTCATAACATGCCTCAACATGTGGCAGTACACCCACTGCACATATGCCTGCTTGATATCTGACAACTTAAGTTTTAGATGTCAGATCCTTTTCTTAAAAGTGTGATTTTTCCAATTTTCGAACCACCAGTGGTTTAATCAATCAAACAACTGCTATCTATGGCAGACTGAAGAGAGGTGGCAATAATTCCCCCAGGGGACTTCTGTTTCCCGACCATCATGTTACACCATCAATGTCTTATTCCTCACGTACTGCAACCCCAGTCTCCACTGCTAACAACTGGCAGCTACAAGTTGCCACCTCCGTCACTTGCACAGTGCTTCCTCTTCCAGGGGGCAGCGGTTCATGTAGCAGCTAAGAGGATTCACCTCCCACCAAGGCAAACCTGGTTTGATTGCAGGCGGGGTCGCTCCCCAGATTTTTGCAGGTGGGAATTGTGCCAGTCGATGCTACTGGTTAACTGTTTTTTGGGGGCTCTCCCATTTCCCCAGCCCTTGCATTCTGGTGCTGCTTCATATCCACCTCGTTTGACCTTCACTGGCTCTCGAGAGACCACTGTTAAGAGCTGCCCAAGCCTCTCCACTTCTCTTCGGACCAGGAATGAACTGATCCCTTCCTAAGATTTACATGTTGGTGGCATCATGTGTTGTCATACCTCCTCGGATTCACGAGACTGAACCTGACACATGACTGAGTACATGCCACATGCACGGGTGCGTGCTGGGATGCCTGCACAGCACACAACTTCACTCCACCTGCCAAGTAGCGACAAGGTGAAGGCTGCCAGCCTGACTGGTGATGGACATCACTGAGTACAAACCACTGTTCTTCTACCCATGTGGTGATTCACGTACCCAGAGAACAAACTTAAGAGGCATCTGGCATCTTGACGAAGAGGGGATTATGATGATAATTATTGTGTGACGTGTGAGCCACGGGCCATTTGAGGTTTTTTTTGGGATGCTATGAGTGCTGCATGGTGAGTGTTTTGAAGTGCATACAAAGTTACATCACAAATAGGACTGCCGTGAGCAGAAAGATATAACTTAAATTCCATAAGAAATTATAAGTACAAATACAAGAGGGCTGCCTTTAAGTTTAGTATGTTGAGTAAAATGCATACTGACTGTACAATTTGAGTTATACACAGCCCTACCAGCAGTTACGCCAAGCGTATGGCTCTTCCAGCTCACAATCACGCCCCTTTGCATTTGAATTGTATAACTTAAAGTGTTAGCTAGCTTTAAGTGTTGTGTTTTTTTTTCAGGCTGCTACAGAAAAGTCAGTTCAGGGTTACTAGGTCTCTAGGTCTATATCTTGTGAGTGCTTCGAGATTTGTAATTAACGTAATTGGTAACTATGCAAACCCTCTCATCTAGCTCATTAATTACACTTGTAAATTCAGAGGCAANTTGTAATTAACGTAATTGGTAACTATGCAAACCCTCTCATCTAGCTCATTAATTACACTTGTAAATTCAGAGGCAAGGTAACTGTACAATGTCTTTTTTAATTTAAGATTTTTCTGACTAGTGGTTTTGCTAATAAATTGTAAGACTTAATTGTGTTCTTACTATTACGAAGCACTGCGCNCAGATTTTTCTGACTAGTGGTTTTGCTAATAAATTGTAAGACTTAATTGTGTTCTTACTATTACGAAGCACTGCGCCATGTATAGCTACCCGTCACTTCTGTCATTTTGCCTGTCTGTTGTAGGCCACAGTCGGAGGAGGATGTATATGAACATGGAAGATACTCATCTTTTGAACCAAACTAATCAAGTCTTTCTGTAACATTTTGAATTTTACTGGAACCTTTTTGCTTTGCCTCCCATGCGTACTCCGACCACCTCCTTGTAGCTTTTTCGGCACAAGGAGGCGAAACTTTTCAAATGTATAATAATAGCCTCTCTGTCTCTTGTTGTCCATTGAACACAGCTTGGGTTGTCAACTTCAATCTTGGAACACCAACGTGCTCAGTACACTTTTATTAGCTGTTATTTTACTGAGGATGGAGGGAATTAATTTTGCAAGTCAGTGTTAGAATTATTTGTCATGTGGTCCAGTGTTTTGTGGGCTATTTGGATTTAGTTTTGGTACGCCTTTTCTTCACGTATTTAAATAAATCTATCACAAGTGAATGCAGTGTTCGTCTGCATTATTTTTCAGTGATCTATCTAGGTACTGACCAGTAAGGGTGAGAGGGACGGTGGCGTTTCCGCGGCCGACAACAGATAATAGTAGNGTGATCTATCTAGGTACTGACCAGTAAGGGTGAGAGGGACGGTGGCGTTTCCGCGGCCGACAACAGATAATAGTAGTCAAGTCCTCTGTACTATGCATGCTGCAGTGTGCACTGTAAGTGTGTTGTTGAGGGAGAAACTGACACATGGCGGAACTGTAGCATGCCCTAAGACACGGAGCNAGTGTGCACTGTAAGTGTGTTGTTGAGGGAGAAACTGACACATGGCGGAACTGTAGCATGCCCTAAGACACGGAGCCTCGATCCTCTCAGTGGGGGAATGCACTGAGTGTCGCCCTAACAATTTGTAATTTCTGGCCTCGCACCATGTCAAACTTCTCAACACATTACTGTCTGCTACCATCCCCTTCTGGCAGCAGGCAACGTGATGGGGATGGAAACACATGACCTGAAACGCTTCTTCTGGGAAACTGTGCTACTTACAATTCAAATCAATTCTTGATACAGAAATATATTCTCTGTAAATGTTTAGCACAAAAACTTGGTGAGTCCCACAGTCAAAATGAACACACTGAGGGGCGTGGTCAGGATTTATGTTAGGGGAGGGCAGGGTTTGTGAATGGGATAGGATCTTTAGCTTACACACTCACCGTGATGCTTCAGAACAAAATGCCTCATTAATTGTATTAAATTTCTTTACTTTAACTTAAAATGTCCAGAAAAATCTACCANTGCTTCAGAACAAAATGCCTCATTAATTGTATTAAATTTCTTTACTTTAACTTAAAATGTCCAGAAAAATCTACCAAAATCGTCAGTTATTAAAAAAAACATTAAAATCTTGCACTATGCCACTTTTGTAGTATTAATTGAGATTATTTTATTTACTTAAACTTGGTTTAGGAGGGCAGCTGTCCCCCCTGCACCCCCTGGCTATGCCTATGCACTCTCTTAACTACAATACATATACAGTTATACTGGCACTAATTTAAGAAAGAGTGTAGCATACAATTTTTTGCATGCTACCTGTTTAAGTCTCACCNAAGAACTTCATTATAACAAACAAGTGGTAATTTGGGTCCCTTGGAGTTTGTTATAGCGAAGCTTTACTGTACAGTTATACTGGCACTAATTTAAGAAAGAGTGTAGCATACAATTTTTTGCATGCTACCTGTTTAAGTCTCACCNATACAGTTATACTGGCACTAATTTAAGAAAGAGTGTAGCATACAATTTTTTGCATGCTACCTGTTTAAGTCTCACCTATAAGGAAACATTTAGAAAATACCACTTTAGAGCATAGGCTATTTACCATATTCTGCAGTAAAATAATAATATCTAAACAACTACTGACATGTTTTTATGCCAAAGTACATAACATAAAATTTAAAATATTAATGTTCTCACCTTAATTTTATTTACAAATATCACACCAAATATTAGGTAAGCTTAAAAAAATATACAACAGCTCGTCAAATGTAAGGTTGCTATGGCAAAAATGGTTAGTAATTATCCTAAAATCAAAGTTACGACAGGAGGACAAAAAAATTCTGCATACATGATGAAGACTGCCCCTTTAAATCAACTTTCTGTCTAAGGTTCATAACTCTTTGCTGTATCAGCACCAAAGCATTAGCTCATATACAAACCAAAACTGTAGGTANTTCTTTCTAAGGTTCATAACTCTTTGCTGTATCAGCACCAAAGCATTAGCTCATATACAAACCAAAACTGTAGGTATATAGGTACATTTTTGTAACTACTTAGCTCCTGAATAAAATTAAAAATAGCTTGTCACCGTACCCAGAGGCTCAGGCCAGTAGCCCGGTCCTAACCCATCCAGCGGCAGCGCNTTCTGTCTAAGGTTCATAACTCTTTGCTGTATCAGCACCAAAGCATTAGCTCATATACAAACCAAAACTGTAGGTACATTGGTACATTTTTGTAACTACTTAGCTCCTGAATTNCATTGGTACATTTTTGTAACTACTTAGCTCCTGAATTAAATTAAAAATAGCTTGTCACCGTACCCAGAGGCTCAGGCCAGTAGCCCGGTCCTAACCCATCCAGCGGCAGCGCTCCACAACAACTTGGGACCCCGACTGGCCTCAGAGTAAGTGTACAGGCAGTGTAGTAGCGTTTGGTTGGAGAAAAAAGCAGAGTAACCCTCAGATCATGGGTGGTGTAGGAAGGAGAAGGGAAATTCGTTAACAAAAAGATGTAACCCTATAGACAGGAAGTGAAACAGAGGCAGTGAATGTGATGTATCATGAATTCAAATGCTAATACTCTCTAACCCCTTATCAAGTTAGAATGTGTATATTGTTTTAATTACACGGATGTTGCAGGAAATAACTGTTGCTGCTATAATTATGTATCTTTTAAAGGAAAAGGGCTTATAGTTTTGTTCTCTACATGCAAGGATATTGTAATATGTTTTAACGGCTGGAGAAATGTGGACACGAATCTTTGATCTTGGAACAGCCACGGCCAGTAACAGACGTCGTGTGGAAGTCCTTAACTCTTTGCTGTATTGCCATGTGTTAGTCAATAGTATAGATGTATTCTTGTTTGAACCTTTTTGTTTTGGCCTTTACGTCGGCCACGCATTCGTAGCAGACTTTTTATTTGTTTTTCCTTGCACACATCATGCTCGTATGTCTGACAGCATGGTAGACATACAGCACCAGCCTACTCTGACTTTTTATCAGTGTATATCCCAGCCAGCTACCACAGAGTGCCAGCATCATAATTCCTGAGTACTTGAGCAAATTTCTAAAGACAGCAGCATATATTTAGTTGAATGGAGAAGTGGATATTTTGTTGTACCAGTGTAAAGTGAACATTTTTGGACTATTAAAATCCCCAATTCAACTCCAAGATATTGACAAGTGTTTTCTCAGAGTCTTTCTACATTATAACGGTATGCAGTATGACTATAATAGCACTGCGGCAGGTTGTGTACACCTGTGGTGGCACAAGAGCAGAGAGGGTACGTTGTGGCGCATACCAATTTACTAGAGCTGAAACCCTGTATGGCNAGAGGGTACGTTGTGGCGTATACCAATTTACTGGAGCTGAAACCCTGTATGTTGACAAGCTGATCATCAAAATAAAGAACTGCATGGCCAATGAAAATGAAACCTTGGGATCAATCGTATTGCTGCATATCTTCAGCATCCTCCTCTGACTGCAAAGGAGGACTTACACCATCCTCACACATTCACACTCAGACTGCAGATGGCAATTCCTGTTCCACAAGGAACAGAACTAGTGGCAGCTGGTAAACGTAACGTCACCTTAATTCGCTTGTCAAAAACTGAAGCATGTTGGTCACCATGCATGGGCTTAGGTGTTTTTCAACTCTCCAGATAAACAACACAAGTAGAGCGCCAAATCTATGAAAACTGAGCAGGAATAGTATCTGCAATGTGGGTAATAAAGACAAAATATTGGTAGTATTAAACACAATAAGTACCGTACCTAGCATAAGTAGTGTACGAAGGGGCACTCGAAAGGAAGACAGCACTACCAAGGTTTTGGACCCATGTGCTGCGATTGTAACTGGAGGCATCATATGAGACCCTAACAATGAGCAGTGATAAGATGTGCTGATGGAGAGAAGCATGACCACCGTGTGCCAGGTGACGTGGGTCTTCTGCAGAACATAGTACTGTTTCCCCTATCCTTGCATTCCATTACTGCTGCATCTTCACCCCAAGAGGCACTGAACACCTTGCTGAACAGACTACATATCTTCCCACTCAACGGAGTAGAGGTTTGAAACAGCGACTAGTGAGAAGCACCAGGGAAACACTCAATTGAAGACAATCACCAGTGTGAGAATACACCTACGATTTTCAGCTCTCTTCTTTTGTATATTACATACATCTAACTCATTGTTTTATATCTTCTCAAGAAATTTTGTCTTTCTGCACCACTCAATATACATTATTTAGGTATCAATTATTTTTATTTACTTGTTTAAGTTAAGTTAACTTCTTGTTGTAACTTACAGTTTTGTCTCAACATAATTTTGTCTCCAGGTATCATAAATGGCAGTCTCACCTTATTCTTTAGTTTATAATTAAGTTTCACTCTATTATACAAATACTTAACATTAATTAAAATGTTTTATTAGAAAACATATATTTCCTTTAAGTATAAATCGTACTTAAGGTTATTGCATTGCAATAAATTAACCATAGTTTCAAATACTTATTTTCATTATAAGCATAACTAAGACTTTTAAAACAGAATAATGAATGTGGAAAGTAAACTGAGAGACTAAGTTGTAAGAACGGAGCGAATTACGTAGTTCTCTTCTAAAAAGGAATGAAACAAACACACACTAACTCTGTGCACAGATAAAGCTGAACATGCTCAAGTTCGTAACTCCATCACCTGGAAGTACAGAAATAGTTGTGTAAGATTTAACTAAACCTGTGTAGCAACAGAGCCAGTAAAAGTGACCTTAATTACTTCAAGATGACATTACATACAAGTTAACCGGAGAGGAAGTGTCGAGTCATCACGGTTACTAGTCCAGTCTGCTAGAACAATCAAGACTTTGAGCATTTTGCAAAGTGAGCTTTACGAGCATAAATACCTGGTGTGTGTCATGGTCATAGCTGATTTATAGCCAAGTAGTGCACCCAGAAACTGCTGACTTACTTGTTACACAAGTTTAAAAATAGCAAAAAATGACTCAGTAGCAGTTCAAAATTCAGTTCTTGGATGACGTCTGGATTTAACAGTTGAACTGGTTTTCTAAGATTTCAGGTCAGTATTCTTGCATTAAAGTATCTAGTTAGTAGGGATTCATGATCTAAAATAGAACACAAATAGGAGTTTCAAGGGTCTTGAGAAAGATCATAGCAGGATATTATCCACTGACTTTCTTTCACTTAAGGAGATTAGGATCAGCAGAGCCAGAGACTTGAAACTAAGAGTAGCGTAATAAATTCAAGACCACGATTAAGAAATTCATTCTCTGTACCTTAAGACTAAGTAGGTTATTCCATCAGTATTAAAAGGTACACAAAGTATGAATACTAATGGTTTTGAACATTACTAAAGATTTGGACATCCTTGCAAAACAAGTCTAAAGAATGCTAAATGTGAAATACACATTTGCAAAAAATTTAAGATTTAACTGATTATGACAAAGATACAGTTAACTGTTGAATAAAGTTTCAGATACATCCCATAGCAGTTACTGAATTTTTCAAGGTATGTTATGGGAAAATATTGGTTGGTGCTGAAAACTTCACCCAGAAAAGTATCAACTGAATTACTGCTGTGGTCTATTTCTATGAAAATGTTGTCAATGCACAAAGATACTACATATTTTCTTCTGGTTAACATTTCACACTGAAGGAGGAAGTAGAGAAATGTATATTTTGCCAACAGATTAAAATTTTCTTTTTTGGATAAAGTCGCTTGTATTGGCAGATTGAAATAAACAAGCTGAGCAGTTGTCAGCAGAAATTATTGTTAATGGTTGTACTGTGGAGGCAATGTCAAAGTGGCGTCACCTACCAAGGCAAGCCGGGCCACACTGCACGAGATGCGACCACCTGCCGCACACTACTAAGCCTCGTAACACAGCAGGGTAAAGAATACAAAAACTACAAAGAAAAGGAAAGAACCTTTTCAAAAAAAAATTTTAGCTGAGGACCACATTACATGTAGGTTTACTCAGACAAGTTAGTGACCCTGAAAATACCAAAGAAACTACATTATTTCCAGAACTCCAGTATTTGTTTCACCAAGTCTGCTGATGACAGTGGATTACATCAAGGAGCACGTAGCAATCGCTTGATAAACATCAGAATGTTAACTGAAATAAGAGACAGAAACATCATGATGTACACCTGAAATAAACGAAACGTAAATATCTTCACTCTCTATCTTGTGCATCTTCAAGCTTTGCAGTAAAGCATGTGCATGACATATGCGCATGACACAAAGTGCGTGTGTATGTACACATTACGTGTATGTACAGAATATGTTCACAGAACATGAAACTGTGTNCGCATGACACAAAGTGCGTGTGTATGTACACATTACGTGTATGTACAGAATATGTTCACAGAACATGAAACTGTGTGCAAGGCAAGTGTGCATGTGTGTGAAAGTGGATGAAGCACAGAATGTAAACAGCAAAAGTAAGCTAACAGATGTCCAATAAAAAAGCAACGTTTGTAAATAATGTCATCCTGAAATAGTCAAGTCTCTACTAGGAGGAAAATAGTAAACTGGAAGAGATTCAGTTAGTACTTACAATCCCCTATTCTCACGTCATGCAGTCCACCAAGAAGATGATTGATTACATGCAAAGCAAAGAGAGAGGGAAAAATACATTAATTACATGTAGGAACATTGGAAATAAACCACACACATATCACACACCAACAGTACCGAAAGCAGGTGTAGAGTAAGAGGCAAGAAACCAGTGTCGTGGCATGGCAAAATGGCAAACTTCTATTTAAAAAGAAATTTAAAAAGGTTACTTGAACATGGCGTCCAGTTATTCAATGCTGCAATTCTGAGGTCCACAATAATACCAGCACTTTATATACTAGTTTTGTCAGCATATATTGCTTTAGGAACTGTTATTCAAAAATACTTAAATTTTCCACACTTCAACTTTACACTGTCACTTATTATTATGTGTAAGCATACATATCAACGTAGAGTTTTCCACCGAGATGAGTCAAATGCCATTCACAACCCAGACTGTTATAAACATTTGTTAAGTTTTTCACACAGGTATTTCATCAGACAGCTACACATGCTCACTACAATTATTAATAATAAAGATAGTTAGACAAAACTTCTTTAAGAAGCATGCATACTTTTACTAACACGTTCAAATAATTTTAGGTAAAGAATGTTTCTGTTTGCTGGCCGGAAAATGGACAGTTTATCATGTATCACCAAACTCAAAATGCTGCAGTCTTTCAACATGACAGAACTTAACTAAAATGAGGTAGTACAGGCAGTCTGACAAAAACTCTACAAAGTTTCAGTTATTAATTAATAACATATTACTGCTTTGGCATGTACATTTCTACAGCATTCCTCATCAAGCCTTGCTTTCACTTGGTATCATTTTACGAGCCATGCAGCAAATTAAATGAAATAAACTTCGCCCCACGTTGCAACAAATAACTGCTTTAATGGGCAGGTTCAAAGTCAGAACAGTTTCCTGTACTCAAATGATTACCAAATTTCTTGGCATAACAGGGAAGCACACTCAGGAATGCATTTTCTGTGCAATGTCATGGGACTTTTATCAAAATAACAAATAAGAGTTCTTGTTAAAGGAAATTAGTTCATTGTAACTCATGCTGCACATTCCAACACAAGCCTGAAACAAAATAGTTTTGTCACGGATACTGAAATAACTTTATTGACAGTTAGATAGATGAGTTCAAAGGGTCAGAACTTCAACTTTCAAAAACATGTGCTGGCCCTTATTAACACTTAGCCCAAGAATATTTCTCCATTGATACTGGTATTGTTTGTTCATTATAATTCTGCAATTGCACCAAATCAAACAAAGAGTTTTGGCTAAAACAGACTTTTCAGGAGGCAAGAGCTACACCACCACCAAAGCCTCCCCTGTTTGTGTCCCTGTGCCAAAAGTTGTGTGTGGGTGTGAGTGTGTGATGCCAAAAGAGGGAGGCTCACTATTCCCTGTGAATGAAGCCATGAGTTCCACGTCTATGTGAATATGTTTCCCAGCGTGCCCCCACATGTTATATACATTGCAATTAAATGACTGTTGCTGAATCCCTACTGGATCATGAGAAACATTGAAAACAGCCCATCAACATAACTACAGTCGCCCGCAGTAGCCCGTGAAATGTTTTATAAGTAACAGACTGCAAGGTTGCACTGTTATGTAAAATTTTTCAGATGTGGTAATACTGTACGTCAGAATAGTATCAAAAATTTGTAATAAAATTTTTTTTTATTTTATTTGCAACTCGAAAGTTGTTCTTCCCAGTATTGGTATAGATACAGTGAAGGTAACTCAACAATAAAGATTAATATTGTGGCCCACAACACAAACTTGAGAACTGGATTTTGCCCCCGCGTGAAAAAGTTTCCCCCACCCATGGTCTACACTGTAGGTATACCAAACAACATGTTATGGCACTCAGCACAAGGCTGCTTTTCCCTGGCCGACAGAGTAACTCTCGGATGGCTGCAACGAACCTCCCCAAGGGGTATGACAGTAAATGCCAAGAGTCTCTAAAAGATTAGAAATAAGCTACACTCGACCAGCTTGAAAGAGCATTCAGCTGAAACTACAGTTGACCAGTTCTATGCCCCAACCTGGTATTGCAACAAGCTGTCTGCTCCCCTCCCACATACTCTGGGACCATCACACTCAGAGGCACCCGTGGTCTGGCCGAGGCACTATCCAAACCTCTACTGGCTCTCCAGGCAGTGTCAGAGCTGTGTCGCAGCTCTTGACCCTTCTCTGGGTGGGAAGACCTTCAGATCTCCTCCATTATGCGGAGTATCAACAACTACCTCCACGAGTCTAACCTCAATGGATCGGGCATTTGAGAAAATCTCAGGTGGGGCCTTTCCAGTTGCCTGTGATACTAGCTAAATATCAAAGGTCCTTTACCATAGTCTTGAATTTCTTCACATTGAAATGACACCTCATAACACCATCTCACCCACTGAGGCATTATGGCAGTCACAACCATGGAGCCTGCGCAGTTCAGATGCATTTCTGCTATAGTCTATTTACAGTATCTTCACACTTTTTGAATCAAACCTTAGAAAAATCACCCCATGTACAATGTGTTTGCTTGTTTCCTAAATATATAATGTATCACAAGCATTTAATACTTCTAATTAACAAAATGG
Source organism: Clitarchus hookeri (assembly GCA_002778355.1). NCBI lineage: Eukaryota > Metazoa > Arthropoda > Insecta > Phasmatodea > Phasmatidae > Clitarchus > Clitarchus hookeri. Next base: position 31,056 of record NQII01009728.1, on the reverse strand, counting down.
TATCTTATTTTTTGTTAAATTGAAATTTTACCTATATTTAATGTATAAATTAAAATATTTAATTTATAATATGAATAAAAACCGAGAGAAAATAGGTGTGTTGGTAATGCCTAGTAAAAAATATTTATCATGCAAAGTAAAATGTGAAATTGAGTGAACACAAATGTGGCGTGTTGTCTCTTTTGGTGTAATTTTCCAGACTTGGTTAAACATTGTTTGCACAATGTGGAGTAATAGCCTAAGAGTATAACTTTAGCAGGACTTCCGAAAAGTTGTAATTAGTCATGAATGGACTATACGAGCTCTAGGCACCTCCTTCCCCTGCTGCCACTACTGCAGTGCCACACTAATGTGCTGCTTCATTGTCAGTCTTCCCACATGTCCATGTACACATGTATGAGACTTACCTCTATCAATTTGTCCATTGTTATTTTCCAAGTACAATGAGGAACAGTATTTTCCTCAACAGCTGTCAGAAGTGGCTTGTTACAAGGAGTTACCTGTGACCCATTCACAGTCAGTGTCTCTGTTGTATAGGCTGTTCATTGTTAATTTAGCACTTTTCAAATCAATGCTTGAAAAATTTTACTGCCTCTTTTTGTATTTATTATTGCAGCACAAAGACTCAATCGCTCAATAAAGTTGGTAATGATGGAAGGAAAGTAGTCCCATGTCTTAATTTAACAATGAATTAAAACGAGAGTCTGGTAAACATTTGGGAACACTGAAATTGTTGATTTTACTTTCCATTATTTTAATGTAGGTAAGTGTAAAATTTAACGGATTTGTAAAATATTTGCTTTTAAAATAATTTTACACTTTCATTTGACCGACGCACGATGAAAGTGATCAGGCCCATTGCAATATTAATTGTGCACATGGTGGAAAAATATACGATATGTATACAAGTAGATCTTGAGCAGGGATTTCAAAAGTTCAGTTTACATTAAACAGCCTATAACCAAGTTGTTCACAAGTTAATTATCTGACAATGAAATACTGCATGTCACAGCCATGAGGCTTGGTTTAGATGCAGGAGATGATTGAATGTATGTGCACTTGAAACCTTAACTCTGTACCTTGAACAGAAACCCCGAAGAACATCAGTTTTTTATGGAGCAATGTGATGTTTATTCTGTTTTTTAATTACTATAATAATCAGAAACACCCAAAAAAAATAAGAGACTATCTCAGAATGATCTTTACTCGTGTGTTTCATGAAGTTTACTGAAGTGGAGTGTATTGGAGAGATTTGGGNTATCTCAGAATGATCTTTACTCGTGTGTTTCATGAAGTTTACTGAAGTGGAGTGTATTGGAGAGATTTGGGTGGCTCTTAACATCAGGGTGTTGAGAGTCAATGAGGACGAAGCACGATGGAAATGGAGCAGCGGCGGAACGCAAGGGTGAGGGAAATAGAAGATCCCGAGAAAATCTGCCAACCGGCGGCATCGTGAAAATTGTGAAAATTCGGGAGTGACCCCGCCGGGAATCGAGGTGACTTTTGGTTTAATTTTCTCTTGTTAATTTTGATGTTTTTGGTTGTTCAATGTCTATTAACAACTTAAAATAAATAAATGAAAGATTTGAAAATTATATCAGGTGAAAGAGTAAAATTGCTCCAATTCGAAAATAAATTTGTATTCCTTAGAATAATTGTTTAAATGTCTGATTATACTTTTCTTAATATTATCACAACAGACCAAATGTAGTGAAACATTGTTTTGCTATGACACAATTTGTGTCTTACTATTCAGTTGCTCTTCTGATATCATGACTAAATACACTATGTGATCAAAAGTATCCGTACACCACACGAAACACGTGTTTAACATAGAGGTTGACACAGTAATGCCATCTATCACGTGGAACACATAGTGTGAGATGGCATAATGGGATAGTTTGAGGAACTCACTGACTTTCATCATGGTCAGGTGGTCGGATGATACTTGAGTAAGTTGTACATGTGCAAGATTTCCACCCTTAGGTCCACTGCTTCCTATGCTATAATGAAGTGGAAACATGAAAAGTAAGTTGGTTGACCTCCCATGTTGACCACTAGAGACCATTGAATGTTGAAGAAAGTCATACAGCATTCATTGCCACCAACACACAGGAATTCCAACCTGCATCAGGATCTACACCAAGCACCACGACTGTTCGACGCGAGATGCAGAAACTTAGTTTCCATGGCCAAGCAGTTAGTTGCCCATAAGCCACACATTACAAAGGCGAATGCCAAACACAGCCTCGCATGTTGTACGGAGCATCAAAACTGGGCAATGAAAAAGTGGAAACTAATGTGTGGAGCGATGAATCATGGTATACAATGTGGCAATCTGTTGGTAAGGTCTGGGTGTGGCAAATGCCTGATGAATGACTTCTACCAGCCTGTATAGTGTAGACTGTGAAATTCGGGAGTTGTGGAGTTACAGCGTGGTCATGCTTCTCTTAAAGGGGGCTTGACCCCCTCGTTGCTTTACATGGCGCTGTCAAGGCACAAGTTTACGTTGACATTTTAACTTCTTTCATGTTGCCTACCGTAGAAGCATGATTCAGGGATGATCATTGTGTCTTTCAACGTGACCAAGCACCCATCCATATTGCAGGACATGTGAGGGAAAGATTTGACGACAACAATATCCCACTAATGGACTGGCCTACGCAGGTTCTTGATTTTTAATCAGACAGAACATCTTGGGACTAAGGAAAGCTGTGACCATTTCACTCAGTGCTATGTTGGTTCCATTACTTATTTACTTTTAAAAAAGGCCTCTGGTATGCTAAAACAAATTTAAAAATTATTTTAGTTTTAAATGTTAGTTTTGTGCAAATTTCTACATCTCAGAAACGTAATACACCATGGATCTCAGGTTCTTTTTATAAGAAATGTACAAGTCAAGACAACAGAGAAACTTAAGAACTAAAACTTTGTAGTTCTTTCCCAGACACCTGCGCAATATACTGCCAGTGAGATGTGAAACCAAACTCATTATGTTATATACATACTATAAATGATAACGGCTATAAATACTTGACATAGTTGTACAATATTTTCACAATATCTTATAACTAAGTAAATTGCTAACAATTTTAACTACAATCATAAACAAACATTATTGTTAAGATCTGATCACAAAAAAGAGACACCTGTTTTACAGGTTACATGCCTACCGGTGCAACTGTGCTAAGTTATAGACAGACCACAACTACAGAACATTCAGACACTCACTAATTTGTGAAAATACAAAATTATATTATGAGTCAACAAATAGGTACCACATCAGTGTAACACAAAATATAATCATAACACTATAAAAAGTAGAATACACTAGGTGAATTACTCTACCTTGAATTTTTCTTCAGTATGCTACCTTTGGCCATATGTTACTATAACTAGACTTTAAGTTATAACTACGTTCTTTTCACTCAAATGCAGTACACTGACATACTACTATTTTTGTACACAAAAAGTTTAGCTTTAGATTCACCTTTTCCTAAGCCAGATGCATAGAGTTTAGCTCATTTTCCAGACCTTTCCACAATCAACTGAACACATCTCTGGCTCAGTCCTAATCCCTGCTTCAAACTCCCACCGACGAACTGTATACCCAACTTCTTGACAGCATTCCCCTTCCTGTCCATCTTCATACTGTTGCACAACTCATGTCTTGCTTGTGCCACAGTTTTACCGAAGCCACATATCAGCATAAAGAGCACTCTGTCAATGGAGGGTTCTTTCACATCATTCAGAGAAAGGAACCTTTTTTGTATTCTCTGGTATAACAGTTAACAAATTCCTAGGATAAAATTTTGAATTTTAAGCAGATGTCTATAAGAAAAATTAACATATGTATATATGCTTATAATGAATGCTCATTACAGCCAAAAATACAACATACAATAACTGGGAAAAACAAACTACAGCTCTTTTGTCTACATTGTAACATCACATCCATGCAACATTTGACAATTAGCCATCTGCAATAACCTTAACCTGCAGTTGTGAATAAAAATGGTGGATGCCAGAGGGCAAGAAATAACACGAGTGCACTACTTCAGTCTCTCCTCCCTGCACACCCTTTTGACGTGACTGTGTTTAAAATCAGACCAACACACGGGGCAGGACAGAAACTGTGATGTAACGTTTGCAGGAGGATCCATATCCACTCCCACACTATAACATTGTGACTCATAACACACTTGAAATAAATGTGGTCTTCTTTGATTGGATATACGACTGTGATGCTAGCATTGCCTTCAGTTAGTGCCACACATGCATGAGGTGCAGTTGGGAACTGCCACGACTGGCTGCAATTTCGTATGTGGGCGCAAATTTCCAGGCAGCATATCACGTGCCTCTGATTAGCCAGTGAGTTGATTTAGTGCCAAACTAAAGATGTCATCTACATCTGTCAATTTAAGCCATAGAATCCTAATACCCCAATTATTTACTTTCATTTAATTCCCATATCCCAAAGAAAATATTACCAGTTACACAGACGTATTCATGTGAAACCCATGGCCAGAGTGTTTTGTGTGATATAGTTTTGACTGAGGATTTAAATGCATCAGAGTATGAGCAGCCTGAGACAGTCTTTGAAACCTAACAGGTCTTGCTTCAGTGTTGTAACACATACAAGTAACTCACTATTGCAGTCTCACATCTNTATAATATGAATAAAAACCGAGAGAAAATAGGTGTGTTGGTAATGCCTAGTAAAAAATATTTATCATGCAAAGTAATGTGAAATTGAGTGAACACAAATGTGGTGTGTTGTCTCATTGGTGTAATTTTCCAGACTTGGTTAAACATTGTTTGCACAATGTGGAGTAATAGCCTAAGAGTATAACTTTAGCAGGACTTCCGAAAAGTTGTAATTAGTCATGAATGGACTATACGAGCTCTAGGCACCTCCTTCCCCTGCTGCCACTACTGCAGTGCCACACTAATGTGCTGCTTCATTGTCAGTCTTCCCACATGTCCATGTACACATGTATGAGACTTACCTCTATCAATTTGTCCATTGTTATTTTCCAAGTACAATGAGGAACAGTATTTTCCTCAACAGCTGTCAGAAGTGGCTTGTTACAAGGAGTTACCTGTGACCCATTCACAGTCAGTGTCTCTGTTGTATAGGCTGTTCATTGTTAATTTAGCACTTTTCAAATCAATGCTTGAAAAATTTTACTGCCTCTTTTTGTATTTATTATTGCAGCACAAAGACTCAATCGTTCAATAAAGTTGGTAATGATGGAAGGAAAGTAGTCCCATGTCTTAATTTAACAATGAATTAAAACAAGAGTCTGGTAAACATTTGGGAACACTGCAATTGTTGATTTTACTTTCCATTATTTTAATGTAGGTAAGTGTAAAATTTAACAGATTTGCTTTTAAAATAATTTTACACTTTCATTTGACCGACGCACGATGAAAGTGATCAGGCCCATTGCAATATTAATTGTGCACATGGTGGAAAAATATGCGATATGTATACAAGTAGATCTTGAGCAGGGATTTCAAAAGTTCAGTTTACCGTAAACAGCCTATAACAAAGTTGTTCACAAGTTAATTATCTGGCAATGAAATACTGCATGTCACAGCCATGAGGCTTGTTTTAGATGCAGGAGATGATTGAATGTATGTGCACTTGAAACCTTAACTCTGTACCTTGAACAGAAACCCCGAAGAACGTCAGTTTTTTATAGAGCAATGTGATGTTTATTCTGTTTTTTAATTACTATAATAATCAGAAACACCCAAAAAAAATAAAAGACTATCTCAGAATGATCTTTACTCGTGTGTTTCATGAAGTTTACTGAAGTGGAGTGTATTGGAGAGATTTGGGTGGCTTTTAACATCAGGGTGTTGAGAGTCAATGAGGACGAAGCAAGATAGAAATGGAGCAGCGCCGGAACGCAAGGGTGAGGGAAATGGAAGATCCCGAGAAAATCTGCCAACCGGCGGCATCGTGAAAATTGTGAAAATTCGGGAGTGACCCCACCGGGAATCGAGGTGACTTTTGGTTTAATTTTCTCTTGTTAATTTTGATGTTTTTGGTTGTGCAATGTCTATCAACAACTTAAAATAAATAAATGAAAGATTTGAAAATTATATCAGGTGAAAGAGTAAAATTGCTCCAATTCGAAAATAAATTTGTATTCCTTAGAATAATTGTTTAAATGTCTGATTATACTTTTCTTAATATTATCACAACGGACCAAATGTAGTGAAACATTGTTTTGCTATGACACAATTTGTGTCTTACTATTCAGTTGCTCTTCTGATATCAAGACTAAATACACTATGTGATCAAAAGTATCCGTACACCACACGAAACACGTGTTTAACATAGAGGTTGACACAGTAATGCCATCTATCACGTGGAACACATAGCGTGAGATGGCATAATGGGATAGTCTGAGGAACTCACGGACTTTCATCATGGTCAGGTGGTCGGATGCTACTTGAGTAAGTTGTACGTGTGCAAGATTTCCACCCTTCCGAATATCCTTAGGTCCACTGCTTCCTATGTTATAATGAAGTGGAAACATGAAAAGTAAGTTGGTTGACCTCCCATGTTGACCACTAGAGACCATTGAATGTTGAAGAAAGTCATACAGCATTCATTGCCACCAACACACAGGAATTCCAACCTGCATCAGGATCTACACCAAGCACCACGACTGTTCGACACGAGATGCAGAAACTTAGTTTCCATGGCCAAGCAGTTAGTTGCCCATAAGCCACACATTACAAAGGCGAATGCCAAACACAGCCTCGCATGTTGTACGGAGCATCAAAACTGGGCAATGAAAAAGTGGAAACCAATGTGTGGAGCGATGAATCATGGTATACAATGTGGCAATCTGTTGGTAAGGTCTGGGTGTGGCAAATGCCTGATGAATGACTTCTACCAGCCTGTATAGTGTAAACTGTGAAATTCGGGAGTTGTGGAGTTACAGCGTGGTCATGTTTCTCTTAAAGGGGGCTTGACCCCCTCATTGCTTTACATGGCGCTGTCAAGGCACAAGTTTACATTGACATTTTAACTTCTTTCATGTTTCCTACCGTAGAAGATTGATTCATGGATGATCATTGTGTCTTTCAACATGACCAAGCACCCATCCATATTGCAGGGCATGTGAGGGAAAGGTTTGACGACGACAATATCCCACTAATGGACTGGCCTACGCAGAGTTCTTGATTTTTAATCAGACAGAACATCTTGGGACTAAGGAAAGCTGTGACCATTTCACTCAGTACTATGTTGGTTACATTACTTATTTACTTTTAAAAAAGGCCTCTGGTATGCTAAAATAAATAAAAAAAATTATTTTAGTTTTAAATGTTAGTTTTGTGCAAATTTCTACATCTCAGAAACGTAATACACCATGGATCTCNTAAAAATTATTTTAGTTTTAAATGTTAGTTTTGTGCAAATTTCTACATCTCAGAAACGTAATACACCATGGATCTCAGGTTCTTTTTATAAGAAATGTACAAGTCAAGACAACAGAGAAACTTAAGAACTAAAACTTTGTAGTTCTTTCCCAGACACCTGCGCAATATACTGCCAGTGAGATGTGAAACCAAACTCATTATGTTATATACATACTATAAATGATAACGGCTATAAATACTTGACATAGTTGTACAATATTTTCACAATATCTTATAACTAAGTAAATTGCTAACAATTTTAACTACAATCATAAACAAACATTATTGTTAAGATCTGATCACAAAAAAGAGACACCTGTTTTACAGGTTACATGCCTACCGGTGCAACTGTGCTAAGTTATAGACAGACCACANATCACAAAAAAGAGACACCTGTTTTACAGGTTACATGCCTACCGGTGCAACTGTGCTAAGTTATAGACAGACCACAACTACAGAACATTCAGACACTCACTAATTTGTGAAAATACAAAATTATATTATGAGTCAACAAATAGGTACCACATCAGTGTAACACAAAATATAATCATAACACTATAAAAAGTAGAATACACTAGGTGAATTACTCTACCTTGAATTTTTCTTCAGTATGCTACCTTTGGTCATATGTTACTATAACTAGACTTTAAGTTATAAGTACGTTCTTTTCACTCAAATGCAGTACACTGACATACTACTATTTTTGTACACAAAAAGTTTAGCTTTAGATTCACCTTTTCCTAAGCCAGATGCATAGAGTTTAGCTCATTTTCCAGACCTTTCCACAATCAACTGAACACATCTCTGGCTCAGTCCTAATCCCTGCTTCAAACTCCCACCGACGAACTGTATACCCAACTTCTTGACAGCATTCCCCTTCCTGTCCATCTTCATACTGTTGCACAACTCATGTCTTGCTTGTGCCACAGTTTTACCGAAGCCACATATCAGCATAAAGAGCACTCTGTCAATGGAGGGTTCTTTCACATCATTCAGAGAAAGAAACTTTTTTTGTATTCTCTGGTATAACAGTTAACAAATTCCTAGGATAAAATTTTGAATTTTAAGCAGATGTCTATAAGCAAAATTAACATATGTATATATGCTTATAATGAATGCTCATTAAAGCCAAAAATACAACATACAATAACTGGGAAAAACAAACTACAGCTCTTTTGTCTACATTGTAACATCACATCCATGCAACATTTGACAATTAGCCAAATGCAATAACCTTAACCTGCAGTTGTGAATAAAAATGGTGGATGCCAGAGGGCAAGAAATAACACGAGTGCACTACTTCAGTCTCTCCTCCCTGCACACCCTTTTGACGTGACTGTGTTTAAAATCAGACCAACACACGGGGCAGGACAGAAACTGTGATGTAACGTTTGCAGGAGGATCCATATCCACTCCCACACTATAACATTGTGACTCATAACACACTTGAAATAAATGTGGTCTTCTTTGATTGGATATACGACTGTGATGCTAGCATTGCCTTCAGTTAGTGCCACACATGCATGAGGTGCAGTTGGGAACTGCCACGACTGGCTGCAATTTCGTATGTGGGCGCAAATTTCCAGGCAGCATATCACGTGCCTCTGATTAGCCAGTGAGTTGATTTAGTGCCAAACTAAAGATGTCATCTACATCTGTCAATTTAAGCCATAGAATCCTAATACCCCAATTATTTACTTTCATTTAATTCCCATATCCCATAGAAAATATTACCAGTTACACAGACGTATTCATGTGAAACCCATGGCCAGAGTGTTTTGTGTGATATAGTTTTGACTGAGGATTCAAATGCATCAGAGAGTGCTATATGAGCAGCCTGAGAGAGTCTTTGAAACCTAACAGGTCTTGCTTCAGTGTTGTAACACATACAAGTAACTCACTATTGCAGTCTCACATCTNCAGTCTTTGAAACCTAACAGGTCTTGCTTCAGTGTTGTAACACATACAAGTAACTCACTATTGCAGTCTCACATCTGCTACATGCCATCCCCTTTTCTCTATACACAATTCCAACATAATTAAATCCTGGAACTACAACAGAACATGAATAATTAAATTCTGTTGAAAAATTATGATCACACTTGCACACAATCATTGTTTACTATAAAGTTTTGAAGCAAAAACAAGGAAGATGTGTCTATAATGTGGGCACAATGATGCAGCAAAAATATCAGGCAAAATCCAGAACTATTCAAAATCAAAATCAAACTGATCATTGGAATGGAGAAAGAAGCCAGACTGGTTAATTTTATTGCAGTTTTGAAACTTCTGCCATCAGCCATGTTTTCTGTTANGGAATGGAGAAAGAAGCCAGACTGGTTAATTTTATTGCAGTTTTGAAACTTCTGCCATCAGCCATGTTTTCTGTTACGATGCAGTAGTACAGTCACAGCTGTTCCAGCATGCAACAAGTGCAGGAACTTTGGTGGAAAATATGGTAGTGTCTATCAGCAAAATTAAGTAGAAAAATAGTGAAGATAATAATCCCCATATGCATGGTGGTATTAAAAACCACTTGAACAAGTTTCGGCCAGGAACTGTCTGAAGAACTTGAGACAGTTTGTGTGGAGTCTGCGTGAAAAGCTAAATATTGTACTGAAGAAGTCTATTTTCAGCTATAACCATACAATTNACAGTTTGTGTGGAGTCTGCGTGAAAAGCTAAATATTGTACTGAAGAAGTCTATTTTCAGCTATAACCATACAATTGAAATGCTTTTGTAACAATGGAGCAGCACGGGCCTTCACAATGGTTACATTTTAATTACTCCTACAGACAGTCTGTTAAACTGTGAACATATGGAGTTTGGCAATAGACATTTGGGTTTAAATTCAAGATCACCTCTCAGTAACAATAACAGTCAAAAAAATGACAGAAGAAGCTTTCCAAAATAGAAATAACACTGAGAAAACAGCAGTTCAGGTGAAGATAGATTCTATTCAGTATTCATAAATGAAGTTAAGAATGATGAATAGCAAAATATTTATCATATAACTTTATGTTTTTGCCAAAAGACTGTATATTTGTACACATTGCATATTGTTTACTCTCAAAGAAATAAAAAGAATTTTATTTATTGTTTCTGTGTAATAACCAGTCAAACTCTTCATTTTATAATTTTCAGAATATAGAAATAACAAGGACCAACTTACAGGAATGGCATCATTTACGTTGAAAAGTAATTTCATGAGTTACTTCAAATTGCTAAATGTAAATAATATTTTGCCAATTTTTTATCTATAAGAAACTTCAAATTTTTATAAAATAACTTTTTCTATGTACATTTTAAAATTAATTAATGTATAACTTTCACCTTCCCTTGTTTAATTTTGGTAAATGTTTGTTCTGATATGNAGTACATTTTAAAATTAATTAATGTATAACTTTCACCTTCCCTTGTTTAATTTTGGTAAATGTTTGTTCTGATATGTGATGCGTGACGCACCACGGGTGATGTCTTTGCTCCATTGTGGCCTCCGCCACAGCCGTAACAACCCCACCCCCCTGCACACAGCAACAACCATTAGGCTGCCTTCGCAACTGAATTCTCACACCACAAGGGTGGCCAGCCTGCCGCTCTGCTGCTACCACCTGTATGTTGGCTACTGCTGCACATCGGTGCTCACCACTATAACAGACTCATCTTTCCCACGTCTCCGGCCGCCTGCCACACGTGCATCCCAGCCGCGCAGGCAGGGTGCCTTGCTCTCTGTACGTGCACCTCTCGCCCTTGTTTCCCCCCAGTTCCCAGTTGGAGAATATATAAACCCAGTGGAGCCCTTAATTAGGCTAGTTGTTCTCCAGCCAATGCCTCAGTCACAACTCCAGCAGATTCGCTGCCACCTTAGCTATGGCTGTTTCGATCGGTTTCAATGTTATGCTGTTGTTCAGCCACTCAGTCATCTANGATTCGCTGCCACCTTAGCTATGGCTGTTTCGATCGGTTTCAATGTTATGCTGTTGTTCAGCCACTCAGTCATCTATCTAACCATCATCACTACTTATAAGGCACTGTACGCCTCTCCATACTGTTGGCAACCTAGGTCCCACCCTTCAGGCCCAGGTCAGGGTACAACCTGGATGTAATGGTTTGTAGGCTAGCCCAATAAAAACAACTATACTCATGTGTGGCATGTTCTTTTTGTTACCAGATTCCTGTTTTTAAACTTTCCTTACTCCCTCTTATTTACTGTTTTGTCCAAATATCCTTAATCACATGTCTAGGTTCAGNGATTCGCTGCCACCTTAGCTATGGCTGTTTCGATCGGTTTCAATGTTATGCTGTTGTTCAGCCACTCAGTCATCTAACCATCATCACCACTTATAAGGCACTGTACGCCTCTCCATACTGTTGGCAACCTAGGTCCCACCCTTCAGGCCCAGGTCAGGGTACAACCTGGATGTAATGGTTTGTAGGCTAGCCCAATAAAAACAACTATACTCATGTGTGGCATGTTCTTTTTGTTACCAGATTGCTGTTTTTAAACTTTCCTTACTCCCTCTTATTTACTGTTTTGTCCAAATATCCTTAATCACATGTCTAGGTTCAGNGCTGTTTTTAAACTTTCCTTACTCCCTCTTATTTACTGTTTTGTCCAAATATCCTTAATCACATGTCTAGGTTCAGGCACAAAACTACCCCACCCCCCTAATCTCTTACGCCCTTCAAGCTGGTGGAGGTTAGTGCAGCATTTCCTCTCGAGCTGAGGACTGGGGTATGGCAGTAATCCCACCTTTGTCAGTCACCACAGAGAAGGAGTGTGTGAACCTTCACTAACCCTAATGGCGGAACACTAGGTCGCTGGAGATAATCTTGCTCCTCCTGGGTGCTCCTCAGTAAGCAGTGGAGGCGGCTTTACAGGTATGCGANATCCCTGTCTCTCCATCTCTCACTCCTTGCATGCCATGCCACCAAGCTGGGTGGTGGAAGGCAGCCAAGGAGACTATGGCTCTGGCCAGGCAGGCTGCAGGACTGGAAACTACGTCTGGCCGAGTTTACGCTCTACTATGGGAGTAAACCACTACAGAAGCACCAAGCAAACACACCCCGCTGAGAGAGCCTCTGTTTTCCAGCTCTCGGGGGGAGAAGCAGTTCAACATCCGAGTTAAAGAGATGCCACTAACCAAGCCGACTTCGTAGTCTCGGGCGATATTATGGAATAAGTAATCCTGGGGCAACCATGGCTATGCCAACAACAGTGCATTATGGACCATGACCAGCAATGCATGTATATCGGAGACAAGCACCGGGTGACCGTCAATTAGGAACACAGCCCGGACGCGGCGATCCCACCCCAGTTTGCACCCGAAGATATAAACCACCAGCTAGCAGAACCCAAGTTCGCCCAACCTAGGCAAATCCTGGAAGACCATTCTGGAGCCTTCGGCCAAGGGGAATCGCTACGCCAGACGCGAAGCATCCAACATGAGATTTGGCCCATCACTGACATGCCTGTGTATAACAGACCCTACCAAGTGTCTGCCCGGAGGCGGCACCTCATTATGACGCAAGTCCAGATGACGAAGGAGCAGGGAATTGCGGAACCATCTGACTCTCCTTACAATTCACGGGTAGTACTAGTCCTAAAAAAGGACAAGCAGCTAAGGTCCTACGTAAATTACAAAGATCTGAACGATGTTACGCATCCCATCGCACCACCAGCTATTAAACTGACCCACAACACCCTCCGGGATATAGAAGCCAGAATCTTCAACACTCTCGACATGCAGTCAGGGTACTGGCAAATTGCTGTATATCCCGACAGCCGAAAGGACACTTTACTACTCCAGAGGGCGAAACCCTGCAATTCATAGTAATGCCGCTTGGACTCGAGAATGCCCCCACCACCTTCCAGAGGCTCATGTCCGCCGAAGTTCTTACTGGCTTTGTAGGTCAGTTTTGTTTCGCCTACCTCGACGACATATTTGTATACTCAAACTCATTGGAGGAACACTGCGGACACCTCCAGAGAGTACTAGAGGGACTCAAATTACACGGCCTAACCTGCAAGCTTTCCAAAAGCAACTTTGCAAAGATTACCATCGACTACCTAGGACATGTAGTCACACCGGACGGGAACCACCCTCAAGCCGCCTCAATTCTAGCCATAGAGGAGGCCGAAGAACACAACAAGAAACAACTGCGTCGTTTCTTAGACCTGTTTAACTGGTAACGCGATTACTAACCAGACATCGAAAGGGAGATGTGCCCCCTCAAACCCGTTCCTAGAGAAATAAACTCGTTGGTGGTAGAGAGAAGAACACCACAATGCCTTCCTAAACCTGAAGCAGAGCTTCCAGAATATCGAGCAACTCCACCGACGACAAGGAGATAACTCTCTCTCATACTACAGATGGACGCCTGCTAGAACGAGCTGGAGGCGGTCCTATGCCAGGAGAACTCCACCAGGCAGCCTCAAGTCATTGCATATGCCAGCACACGACTGAACACAACGGAACAAAAATACCACATTAACGATGTCTCGCCGTAATCTGGACAGTGAGGAAGTATGGTTACCACTTAGAAGGAAGGAACTTTATACTCCGCACCGACAGCAAGGCCCTCCAATGGCTGCTGTTATGATGGGATCAGGCCTTAGATTAACGGCCTGCCTGATCACACTGATGCGTGGCGAGTACATAGGGTAGGAATTGCGCTGTATTCACACCCTGAGAAATAACCCCGGGGAAGTCCCGCCGTATAAGGACACGCGGGGGATGAACCGAAGCGAGAGAAAAACAGGGAAAGTCCCGAGAAGTAGCTGATATAAGCCCTCTATGAAGAAACCAGGGTAACACCCGCCGAGAATTACTGCCGACACAGTTTACAGGAACCCCCGAGACGCTTGCTGCACCCCTCCCTCCACCCCCAGTTGGAGCACGTGCGCAGCTGACGATACACGAAATCCTATACAAAAAACGAGCGAGTTACATGGGGGAAGTCCCTATTTCTCTCGACACAATCTGCTGACAGCCAATTTGAATATATCGGGAGACGGGTTAAATTCGGGAGCAGCGAAGAAACGAGGTCAGTTATCGTCGGGCAGTTGTCGTCATTCAGTCGTGGGCAGTCAGTCGTGGTCAGTCGTTCGAGAGGAGTTGTTCATCCGTGATGCAAGACAGAGAAGGCAGTTAGGCGAGAGGCAGTCGTATCAACGGGGTGGAGTTCGGGCCCAGCCCAGGCAGTCAGTTGTAATCAGTTGTTCGGGAACAATTATCGCCAGCCGAGACGGGAATTGTTCGGTGGTACAGCCGCGAGATGAGATAGATGCAGCCGAAATGGGAGAAGCCGAATCAGACACTGGAGTAATCAGTCGTGTGACGAGAACAGTGCCGAGAATATGAGTTCATTTCCGAAAACATAGTGGCAGTTTTCGCGGTGAGGAATGCAGACAGAAACGCGATAGCCGGAAGTAGGACGAGGAGGAAGCACTCTCCCACCAGGAACGGCAGCCAGGATCGCAGGGAAAGTACAAGTCACACGAAAACCAATCCCGGACTTCAGAGAGAGAACGTCAAAGCCGCAGGAAAAAGCCAACTTAGTACAGCACGCCAACGAGAGCCAGTACGAGGGCCTGAACAAGGGTCACACAACTCATCATGCCTCAGCTACCAACGAAGACAACTCACCAAAAGCCGCAGTCACAGATAAATAGAGAGACGTCTCCCTTCAACAACCTTCCCCGACGCATAGTATTCAGCCCACCAGCCCTTCAGGCAAACGACTTGCAGGGGGGCTTAGTCTCGCCAGTGTGTGTAAATAACTAT